>MU837394.1:41744-68385 GCA_029603245.1 Rhizopogon salebrosus TDB-379
TGAGAAATGGTATTCATGTGCGTTGTTAGCATTTCAATCGACTGGTTGCTTTTTGTAACTTATGTGCCTCAGTCTTCTGCAACATGCAGTTCCCTCCTCAGCTCCTCTGCAAACCGCCCCCGCCGTGTTTTCGCACCCTGAGCCTTTTCAGGATCCGGTGCACTATTTCATAGGAAATCAACACACCTGGCCACACCGCGATCATTGGGAAAGGTTACCCCGACTACGTGACCTGCTTTGATGCCACGCCGTGGACACAGTACGCGAACGAGCCGCCTGCTGAGCAGCTTCACTTTGCACCCCCCAAGGGCATGAACTTTACCGCATCCTTGGTTGTCGACGTCGCAGAGACCCTTCGTTCGTACTACTTGAGCACGCGAGCCGCCGAATGGAACACCCTTTGTTTCAGTGCTGGAGACGTTTTCGGCTGGCTCACCTATTACTATAGACGTGCGACAGTTCATTGTTCTGGACAAGAACGCAAAAAGAGGAATTCGGATTTGTTGGATCTTGTTATGTGGATCTGTTTCCCGCTGTAAGGGCACCACAAGTCTAATATGTATTTGCCTTCGCTGAATGCAGTTCTTTACTAACAGAAGGCAACGTACTCTCACCCATTTGTCGGGACTTCCTCCCGGCTATGAGCGACCGTCCGGCAAGCGTCACTATTTTCTTTACCGCAATTATGGCTAACCTCGCACATTCGAGTCGTCATTTCCATGGGATGGGTCATGTTTTCCATGGATTGATGGGCCGGCGAAGCACGTGCGATTCCACAGAATAGCTCTGGAGAAAGATTTTGCGAGATTCAAGCAATTGACGATGTAGTCACCGAGCTCGACACACTCGAGGAGGGTACACTTGAAGGACTGGCCTTACCTTTTGGATTGCAACAAACACACATCCCTCCTCGCGACTCGTTACTTACACCACTATTCCGCTCTTGACCTCCGCCGTTTCCCCACAATTTGGATACTCAACAGCGTTTTTGTGGCCCTCGTTTACCCACCGTAATGATGTGTATCAATGATTACTGCCACTCGTATATGAATGACCTCGTCGCTCATCATTGTTGAGTGGGTACTTTGCGAGAAAACATGCAGTGCTACTATCTATCTGCCTTGGAATGCCTGTTTGCCCAAAAAATTTCGTAGTCTGCTAACTTCTAAGGAAATCAAGGTCGGAAAACTATCGTGATCAAATAGTCAACGTGGTAGTACCGACTGTCATTTTCTTCCTTGTGGACGAATCGCGTGAGGGACCGCCGAGTAGCTATGCGTGAGAGACATCTGACCGCAGGAGCAATAGATTTCCGCAACGGGCTGACTCTGTGAGTGGCGTTAACGTACGATGATAGTTAGGGAACGCAAGGAATTAGTCTATCATACTCTCGTCACCATAGTATGAATGTGCCCGTCAACGTCGAATGACCAGTCGGCTCTCGGCGAACCGTCATAGGTCTGGCGGCGGTAGATGTTGCTTGCAGTAAACCATAGGCAACAGCATTTGGGCCTCTATCAAGAACAAGGAGTGGAAGGAGGGTAAGTACGACAACAGTGGGGACACCTAAGATGCAACCTACAGCAGAAGTAAGGTGAATGAGTTTATGATTCTCGCAGCCTGGGGCTTGTTCGACGGGCGTTGATGTACACACGGGCATTGCCGAGTAGCATTAGTATAGAGCTTACGTCAGCATTCATCACGTTAACGTTGACTGGACCTATGAGCATTGAGCGTCTCGGTCCCTCGGGCAACAGAGCTTGCTTGTCTTTGCATCCCAGATTTTTACTATACTCTCGTTGAATCCGCTCGTCGTAATCGTTGTTGCGTCGGATCTTGCTTGGATACAGCACTGTTTTGCCGCTCTCCGCATCCCCCGGTTTCAATGTCTCACAACCTCACTAGGCATCATGAAACAAGTTTCCCCCTGCGACTATCTTGCCGTTTGGACACAATGCTATTATGATCATTCCTGTCCCTTTTCCGTTCACCTTGCCAGCTGTCGCCAACCTGTGCACTACTCTCCACATACCATAGTCGGAGTGAGCTGTCCTCCGAAGGTGCACGACATCTCGAACCCAGTTCGTGTGGCCGCGACGTCCAGTCTCAACTCGAGGATGCCCGTCGACTACCACGGGGCTTCTTCGAGATGGTGCGTTGTCTGCATCTCAATTGATTGGTTTCTTTTCTGATGTTTGTGCCCCAGTCCTCTCCAATCCGTACCTATCCTCGTTCCCGTCGCCGTGCTCTCCCACTTTCTTCAAGATCACGTCTGTCTTCTGCAACATGCAGTTCCCTTCCTATTCCCTCCACACACCGCCGGTGCCGCGCTTTCGTACCTTTGGTCATTTTTTTTACCGTGCTGCTGTCGCTCAGAGACCGCACGCTGATCAACCAACATAATTCAGGCAACGCCCAAAGCAAACTGTCCCCTCTGGTAACGCGCCTCATCGTCGAAGTTCCTGCAGTGCGAGACAAACAGGTATGTCTCGCTCGTGTCATTTTCGATCGCCAAGTCCAACAATTTCTATGCAGCCATTGTATGCTGTTCGGCTGCCAGTGCGAGTTAGTGACCAGGCGAAATGCATCAAGAACCCCACGTGGAGGACTCGTGTTTTTTTACTTGCTGCGTATCTGTTCAAGACACTGGGGGATACGAAGGGCATATATTCACAGGGCCTCATCGCCTTCCAACCAGGGATGAGAGGTACTCGAGAGAAACTCTAACAGCTGCTGATGCACATGACGATGGTGCAGGAAGACTGCGGCTGCTGCGCCATTGTTGGATTGTTCTACGTTCGGCAGTTATTCTTTGCCACGTTAGATCCTTGAAATCAGTCGATAAAGGTTAGATTCGGACGTGTTAGTCTGCCGACTAAATAGCTCATACTAGGCGATCGTACAGAGGCTGCGGATTGCGCCAAACCCTGGAATGATCTACGCGAATCGATCTCGTTTGTGCTACGCAACCCTGGACGGGGCACTTATGGAGCATTGTCGGTGGCTACGACGCAGGTTATTATGGGTGAGTCCTACGACCATCGCCCTGACTCCACAGGCTGAAACTGACGCTTTGTGGAAAATGTATCAGTTACACGGACTCGCTCTTTCTTACCGCAGACATGTACGCGGCAGTGTCAAGAAGGATCCGTTGGACGCTTGTTTTGGGAAGCTTCACAAGGACAAGATTCTCATGGTGGTAGTAGCCAGGGAGAGACGGAGTCGTATTATGTACGTGTCACATTTGCGCGATTAAGCCTGAGGGTCTTGCCAGTGGCTGATGCTACGGCAGGACTTCTTGGGCCGAACGCCAAACTCAGACATGTTCCTGAAGGAGATGTTTGGGCAGCTGGGGGGGAAGATGGTCTCAAAGCAGACAGGTCACGCAATGTGTACAGTAGTCATACAATCTACGTTCGAGCCGTACCGTCCGCCACAAGCAATTTCCACTATGACCTGCATACCGTGATGTGATGACTCTTGCAAGATCTCACCGATGCGCAGTACTTGACGTCTAGAAGATGAGAATATTTCGTGTCTATTACTATACTTGATCGCGTGTGTAACCAATACTCTACTACAATGTAACGTCCGAAAGTGTTAAGTGAGAAGGAGCGATACTGAGGGTGCCTATACAATAGCTCCGGATACACAGGTACGCATCATGGTGCACAAGGCGAGGGGTGGAAGTAGTAGGCGTTGGGAGAGCACATCAATCGAGATTTGTGAAGAAAATGGTGAAAACGTGATAGAAATACTGATTTGAAGAATGGAAATGGTGTATTAATGATGATCGTTGGCATTTTGAGCAGGGATGCAACAAGCGGCCGACCAGAAACGAGCCCAGCGCGTGGTGACTAAGGACGTGGTAGCACTTGCAGGTGTGGGCGAAGTGGAGAGACCAGCAGAATGCAAACCCGGAGTTGGTTGCGCCTGTGCTTGTATAGCACCAGCCTGGAATGCAAATGTTTAGACATGGTGAGGGTTTGTAAACGCGGCGCATACAGTAGATTTCTCCTGGATAGTGCTTTCAGTTAGTAGAGAGAGATGAGATATGGTCAACTCACATTTGAGTTTAAGAGAAGTTCGCTGAGGCCAGATTCTTTAACAATGGCGGAAACATCCCACATGTATGCATTCTTGTCATCGCAGCCGGTGGCCAGTAGCATGCCATCTGTCGAAAATGACGTGCACCACACAATGTGTTCATGTTGGAGGGGCGAACCGATAGGCTGGCCGGTCTCGATGTTCCACAATCGCGCTGTCTTGTCGTATGATGCGCTTGCAAGGATTCGGCCATTCGGAGAGATTGCAATGCCCCAGACGTAGCTAGTGTGCCCCGTCCAAACCGCGATTTGCTGCCGAGTGGTTGTATTCCATGTCCTAATCAAGTGATCAAATGACCCGGAAATAAGTGTTTTTCCGTCGGCAGTCCAAGTTAGGCAATTCACTGCGACTGTGCCATGTCCTTTGAGATTTGCGACGAGTTTGCCTGTTTTCGCATCCCAGATTTTGAGGGACTCCAGATCTTCATTGTTGTCTCCACCAGTCGCAATCATGGTCGTATCTGGCGAGTACATGACTGCGTACACATTCTTGAACCCGGATTCAATTGCTAGGACGGTCTTTCCGCTCTCCACATCCCACACCCTGGCTGTCCCATCTTGAGATCCACTTACTACTCGCCCACCGTCTGGACTCCAACACACACAGTAGACACCACCCGTTTGCCCCGTCCATTTGACGATGACCTTTCCTGTGTCAACGTCCCACAACCTCACCGCACCGTCACCACTCCCGCTAGCGACTTTCTTCCCGTCTGGAGACAATGATATGGTGTCGACACCACTTTCTCCATCCCGCCAGTCATTCCCAACCTGCCCTCCAGTCTGCAAGTCCCACACTCGCAGTGAACCATCCCAAGAACAAGTCATCATCCGTTGTCCACCTGGCAGGTGAATGGCACCCGCGATCGCCTTAGTATGTCCTTCAAATTTGCGGCAGGGCTTTATTGCTCGTGTCTCTTCCGTCACAGCTGCTGGCAAAGACATTGTTTTCCCGGGATTACGACTACCACAACACTTTCTCAGCTGTCGTCTGCTACTATCTATGCCATCACTCACCAAGAAATTTGCTTATTTCGATCCTCCGTTGGAGACGCGTTGTGAATGAAGGGCACGGAACGATCTAAAGTTACGTCGACCGTGAGCGCTATGAGATGAGAGTTCAGTGGATAGAAGTTTGCACTATGTTTGCGGTGCGTTATACGTGCCTCATCCTCGTGTACTTCATAGCCCGTAACTGAGGCGCCCAACCCTTGTTCGGGCCGCATCTCGGCGCCTATTCCTCAATCCGGCAGTAGTTCCCCAACTTCCGTTGTATTTCGACGTGTTATGGTATGGAGAACGGTCTCATGCTCTTGCAGACTAACGAAAAACTTTTTTCTTCAAGGAGGAGTACGTTTCCCAATGAACTGCAGAATCGGGAGTCAGGAGTTTGGATTCTGTTCGTGGTGTGTTACACTTGCTTTGTCCTTGTGTACTTCATACCTGTAGTTGAAGCGCCCAACCCTTGTTCAGGTCACATCTTGATGCCTATTCGTCAATCTGGCAGTACTTTGCGACCTCATCCACTTCCTGTTTTGTTTCGACATGCTATCACGTGGAGAGCGGTCTCATGCTTTGGAGACTAACGGAGAGCCCGTTTCTTGAAGTGCGTTTTCCAAGAACCTAAGCAAGCAACCACTGAGGTATTAAAGCAGATCGCTCTCAGTTCGGGGCCGAAGTCGTGTGGATGCTGAATAGGTATTTGTCTATTCCCTTGCCCTGCACAATTCTCGCTAATACGGTGGCACAGACCTGAACTTTCGTTTACCAAAGATCATCGCATGGCGGCAGCGCAGCCTGGATAACCGTGCTGGATGTCTGCCCCATCTCATTGCCTCTTTTCGAGTGTATCATATGATAAATAGCGCGTTTGTAGAATCTTGACATGAACCCGACATCATGAAGACCATGTCATCCTCTTGTCTGTTCCAAATGCAGGTGTCCAAACGGCATCTATGCTATCTGATTGACAATGTTCGCACTTATGCGCCGCGACATGACCAGAAGGTACTGTGCGAGATCCCACGTCTCTTTGGCGCAGAAAACTCATCTGAAACTCCATAGTGTCATACAAGCAGCACGCTGTCCAACACCAAGAGCTCAGTAGCTTCATTGCTTGCCATGCTTTTAGTCCTTACAAACCACCCCACCTCGCGCTCCACCACCTCCCCCGCGTGTACCAAATATCCCCGGTCAGAAATGACGTCCCCGCGCGCGACTTTCCTGTCCTTGCTCCCGTTGCTTACACTCGAGGAGCTGGACGCACGAGGTACCCGCCTATTTCTGGCAGAGTCTCGATCATCTCCATCGCGATCTACGCCTCACGCTCCTGCGCACGAAGACTGTCCAGGAACACAAGGATGGCTTCCCGGTTATTTTCCCCGCTCTTACACTGGTGCTTCAGGACGAGCGACAGGCCCTTAAGGGCTGCGAGACGAGTCCGAGTTTGTCCCGAAGTTGGTGAAGGTGGTTGATCGCAGCCGCGGTATCGGCATCCTGTGAGTCGAGCGCCCACATCCCCACACAGGTGTCATGCATGTCTGTTGCGTACGCAGTGAAATCGATGGGCATCCACACCCCATCTCGCGTCCTTATTCCCTAGGAAGCCCTCGAGCACGCCAAGGCGCGTGAGTGCGTTCTGGACTTTCTTGCCGCCTGCGAGGTGCATGGGCAGCGATGGACATTTGATGGCGTAACTATGCACAGTCCTTACAGAAAGTGAAAGCAGTGGTCGAGGTGGCGATGGACTAGACAGCGCGCAAAAAGCACCCAGACGGCCTTAAGGAGCGCCAGAAGCCAGTGAGTGTGCAGGCAAAGAAGCTGAAGGTGCTCGTGGATGTGGGTTCATCTTTCAGTCATGTGTCGTTGCATCCATTTGATTTAAGCTTTGGCTTCATTGTTATGCCCCTGCTTTGTTTTTACGTGCTACTTTCCATTGGTGTTCCGACGTGGTTCAATGATGGATCTGACACGTCGCTCGAGCAGGATGAACAATCGAAGAAACAAGCTGGAAACGCCACCCAATACTGCGATGCACGCATCTACCTGTCATTTATGGCGGGAAGAAGCACGGCTCTTGCAGGTCGTGGCTCAGTGCTCTAGATAAATCTTGCGAGTTCAACAGCCGCCTGCCAGCGGACATAACTTTCTACAGAGCTCCACCAGGTATCATGGATCTCGGATCACGAACAGAAGACATGCAACATCTCTCGGCTCTTTCACGCAGGGCACTCATCGCCTACTTGTAGGTCACAGCTGGAAGGCCATCAACTGACGTACGCGCCATGTTTGTCAATCTTTCCAATGATTGTAACAGTCGTACTGAGACCGATACTACGGTGCACCCGTCGACTATCGCAAGGCGTTTTTGACAACGCGATGGGATTCATGTGCATTGTTAGTATTTCAATTGATTGGCTGTTTTGTAACTTCTGCACCTCAGTCTTCTCCAACCTGCAGCTCCAGACAGCCGCCGCCACCGTGCTTTGCACAGAGCCCCATGCTGATCAACTAAGGGAATTCCAGCAACGCCGAAGGCAAAGTGTCCCCTCCGGTCATGGGCCATTGTCAAGTTCCTGCAATACGAGACGTGTGCTAGTGGTAGTCTTTTATTCGATCACCCAAGTCCAATGACATCTGTGCAGGCATTGTATGTTACTCGATGGCCGGAGCGGGTTACCGATACGGCGAAGCGTATAAAGAGCCTTACGTAGTTGAGTTTTGTTCATCTGGTTAAGACGCCGATAGTAACCAATAGAGATGATGTCATGTGCATGTACCCAATACCATACACGGGGATATTCAATGCCTTCACTTGTTTTGCCATACCCTCAGCTTGAATGCTTGGCACCTATTTGGTCCAGAGCTGACCATTCCTGACTGTCCTTTCAAATACTGACTCATAATGTTCTCAGCGCTTTTCGTGTCGGCGGTTCCATATTGTATCATAGCAAGCCAACCTACCTCTCACCCCACCACATCTTCCGCTCCAAACAGTGCGTATCCAAAGAGGTTAGAATAATGTCTACTAAACGGCCTTCTTCTCCGCGCTTTCGTCGCTTGCGCTCGAGGGGGCTGCATGCACGAGGTACCCGAGTACCTTCGCGGACTCCCGATCTTCTCCACTGCAATCCATGCCTCACATTCTTCGGCATGTAAACTGTCCAGAAACGCAGGGATGCCTCGCGGTAGGCATCATTTCCCCCACCAATGCGCTAGGGGCTTCAACACCAGCTGTTGGGCCTTGATGCGCGTGAGGCGAGTCCCGGGTGGTACGCCATCTTGTCCTGAAGTTGGTGAGTCAGACTGGAGGCAGTCAAACACACCCACATTCCCATCCGAGTCCCATGGATGTCTGCTGCGTACACAGTGAGATCGACTGCGTCTGCACCCCCGTATCGCGCTTTCGCTCCCTAGGAAGTGTTCGAGCATACCAGACCACGTGAGTGCTTCCTGGACTTTCTTACCGCCTGCGAGCTGCAAAGGCAGTGATGGGCATTTGATGGCGCGACTACCCTCTTGGAGGAAACGGGTGTCATAGTACAAGGGTGCGAGGAACTGAGGTTGTGTAGCGGATGCGTGGAAGTAGACTGGAGATTTTGTACATTGTGGGGTGGTTTGGTAGAGAATGCAAAGGGCGATCATGAGGGCGCGCGCGGAGGGGTCGAGGGATACAGAAACTGCGAGCTCAGCGAGCGTTTGACAGGCGACGTGGACCTCGTATCTATCCAGCCAGAGTAATTGGATGATCATGTAGAAGATGATTATGGATGTACTTCTCGAGCAACTCATACTCCAGTCAGTGCTGGTAAAACACGTTACACTCGCCGCACTGCACAACGAACAGGATGCAAACACTATCAATATCAATTCACTAATGGTCCATCTAGATAGAGGAACATAACCGATCCTCGAACGCCGCAGGCGTTAGCAAGACCTTGGGGGAGTCCAGAGGTGGTGCTGTTCTCCGGGAAATTGTCTACAATCAAACCTGACGATGCAGAGAGGTATGATGTAGATGCAAGTATGTGTCTGATCGTATTGACGCAGATGGAAATCAAGAAGACAAATGAAATGAACACACCAATGCACAGCAGCTGCACGCTCATAAAGCGGAGAAAAGGACGACGAAATGGCGTTAAACTCGACTAGCTTGAGCAAAAGTCTATCTCCAACAGCATGCAAGAGGTAATCGGATCTAAAGTGGGCGGCTATGCGCCGTCAACATCCCCCATGCGAAGCCAAAAAGAAGCCTCAGACTCACTCGTCCCAATCGCGCTCCCGGATGTTATTCCAACCCCTCCACAGCACTCATCCGCCTTGCCCATGCCTGCATCGGCGCCTATCGTGGTCTCTACGAACTGTGTACATCGCCACCCGTGCATAGAGCACGTTGACGGTTGTACACGCTCTGTACCTTGCAGCTTTGAACCGAGCACGAGGGAAAGGTGCGGGGAAGAGTGTGAGGGCCAGTAATCGCGGACGTGGCTGAGCATGGTATGGCCAATGGGTATGCGGGAGGTATAGCGAGCAATGTGAGATTGCGCATGTCATTGCAGAAAGGTCAGAACTTCCTGTTGCTCTGGAGTGAGCTCGAGAGGCTAGGAAGAAAAATCGAAGGAGGCAGCCATAAACTGTGACTTCTTGACCGAATCGGCTCATAACATAAAGACATAACAGCCAAACTGGAACGAGTACAATTTAAAGTCTAGGGCGGAACGGTCAATGGCAAGAAGAAGAGGGAGCCTGGTTAGAACTCCGAAGATGGGAAAGGCGTTGTGTGAAACCTTGAAGGGACCTTCCAGGGTAGTAGGCGAGGCCAAACCAATCATTGGATCAAGCGAGGTGTACTTGACCAGTGGCACCAGGGAGGTACTATGAACGAGTTCCGTCAAAGACTCAAAATGCGAGTACTACTAATGCTTGCGTAAGCTGGCCTGCACCCCCACCTATTTTTCCCGCTCCACTGATACATTCAACTAATGTGCACTCTTATCGACGTTTTCACCTTTGAGCGGGCTGGGACCGGCTACTAGAGTTGGTTTGCATCCCAGATTTTCCCTGCACTCTCGTTGACAGCGTGTTCATTTTCTCGTGCCAGACCTTGATGAGACCCAGGACTGTTTTGCTGCTCTTATCCCATACTCCCGTCCCGTCCTGGAATCCACTCGCCACGCACTCGCCACCTGCACCGACCACACACTTCCGGTGTGTTTTATTCGTTTGGCAATGGTTTTCTCCGTTTCGATGTCCCACAACCTCATTTCCCATAGAAGGTTCCAGTCGCGACTATCTTTCCGTTTGGAGTGAGCTGTCCTTCGAACATGTGAGAGTATGGCGTCTGCCGGACAAGTGCACAGCATCTCGAACCCAGTTCGTATGGCCGCGACGTCCAGCCAACTCGAGGACCCTCGTCGACTACCACGAGGCTTCTTCGATGACGCACGAGATGGTGCGTTGTCTGCATCTCAATTGATTGGTTTCTTTCTAATGTTTGTGCCCCAGTCCTCTCCAATTCGTACCTATCCTCGTTCCCGGCGCCGTGCTCTCCCACCTTCTTCAGGATAACCTCTGTGCCTCGGTCTTCTGCAACCTGCAGTTCCCTTCCTAATTCCTCTGCAAACCGTCGGCGCAGTGCTTTTGCACCCCGAGCCTTTTTAGGATCCATTGTACGTACTCTCCTTGGTCATTTTTGACCACGCTCCTGTCGCTCAGAGTCCGCACGCTGATCAACCAACGGAATTCAGGTAACGCCCAAAGCAAACTGTCGCCTCTGAGTCGGAGACGGATCTGGAATGTACTGCGTCGTAGAAGTTCCTGCAGTGGGAGACAAACAGGTATGTCTCGCTCGTGTCAGTTTCGATCGCCAAGTCCAACAATTTCTATGCAGCCATTGTATGCTGCTCGGCTGCCGGTGCGAATTAGTTACCAGGCGAAATGCATCGAGAACCCCACGTGGAGGACTTGTGTTTTTTGACTTGCTGCGTATCTGTTCAAGACACTGGGGGATACGAAGGGCATATTTTCACAGGGCCTCATCGCTTGCCAACCAGGGATGAGAGGCACTCGAGAGAAACTCCAACGGCTGCCGATGCACATGACGATGGTGCAGGAAGACTGCGACTGCTGCGCCATTGTTGGATTGTTCTACATTCGGCAGTTATTCTTTGCCACGTTTGATCCTTGAGATCAGTTGATAAAAGTTAGATTCGGACGCGTTAGTCTGCCGACTGACTAGCTCATACTGGGCGATCGTACATAGGCTGCGGATTGCGCCAAACCCTGGGATGATCTACGCGACTCAATCTCGTTTGTGCTACACAACCCTGGACGGGGCACTTATGAACCATTGTCGGTGGCTACGACGCAGGTTATTATGGCTCAGTCCTACGACCATCGCCCTGATTCCACAGGCTGAAACTGACGCTTTGTGGAAAATGTAGCAGTTACACGTACTCGCTCGTTCTTACCGCGGACATGTACGCGACAGTGTCGGGAGGGGCCCGCTGGATGCTTGCTTGGGGAAGCTTTACAAGGACAAGATTCTCCTGGTGGTAGTAGCCAGAAGAGACGTAGTCGCTTTAGGTACGTGCCACATTTCCGAAATTTAATGTGAGGGTGTCGCCAGTGGCTGATGCTACGGCAGGACTTCTTTGGCCGATCGCCAAACTCAGACATGTTCCTGAAGGAGATGTTTGGGCAGGCTCCTACAGCGAACCTGGGAGGGAAGATGATCTCAAAGCAGAGAGGTCACGCAATGTGTATAGTAGTCACACAATTTACGTTCGAGCCGTACCGTCTGCCACAAGCAATTTCCACTACGACCTGCATTCTGTGATGCGATGACTCTTGCAAGATCTCACCGATGCGTCGTACTTAATGTTTAGAAGATGAGAATATTTCTTGTCTATTACTGTACTTGATCGCATGTGTAACCAGTGCTCTACTACAATGCCACGTCCGAGAGTGTTAAGTGAGAAAGAGCGATACTGAGGGTCTTATAAAATAACTCCAGATACACAGGTGCGTATCATGGTACACAAGGCGCAGGGTGGAAGTAGTAGTTGGGAGAACACATCAATCGAGATTTATGAAGAAAACAGTGTAAACGTGATGGAAATATTGATGTGAGGAATGGAAATGGTGTATTAGTGATGATCGTTGGCATTTTGAGCAGGGATGCAACAAGCGGCCGACCAGAAACGAGCCCAGCGTGTGGTGACTACGGACGCAGTAGCAGTTGCAGGTGTGGACGAAGTGGAGAGACCGGCCGAATGCAAACCCGGAGTTGGTTGTGCCAGGGCTCCTTCACCGGGTTGTGGGTTGACGTTGCTTTCGGAAGGCCGTGAACTGCTCCCAACTTCAAGAGCGCTCTTCTTGTTCTTTGCGTGACCTGCCTCCTGTTTCTCTGTCGCCGTTGCAATCTCCGCCTTCCTTGCTTTCTCTTTCTCTTGTGCAATTCGTACTCCTCTCGCTGATGCGTTTCTCTGCACGATATATGTAGAGTCAAATATCGGGATGGCAAACAGGGGACTTACGAGTCTGCGCTCTGCCAAAGGGACGTCGACTACCTCTGTGCGGTGCACCTGCAACTCGATGCCTTCGCGAATTCGGCTATTTCGCGTGTTAAAGAGCGTATTTCTTCTGGCCCACTGCAGAAAGCGCGGTTGTGTCGGCAAGCCGCCCGCATTGTCATCGTTGCCTCGGGATTGCGAGGAGATATGTCCAGGGGGTGTGAATCCATGTGCAGATGGATGTGGAGAGATGTACTGTTGGCGTGCAGAGGATGAGGATCTTCCAGAGAGCTGAGAGTATGGAGGTCAGCAGAAAGCACATGAGATACCAAAGACGTACATGAGGGTGACGAAGTGTGTCGTTGGAAGGACCTGGATAGGGATTCCTGCGCCAGTCACCCCGAGGTCGTGTAGCACCAGCCTGGAATGCAAGTGTTTAGACTCGACAAGGGTTTATAAACGTGTTGCATACGGCAGATTTCTCCTGGATAGTGCCTTCAGCTGGTAGAGAGAGATGAGATATGGTCAACTCACCTTTGAGTTTAAGAGAAGTTCACTGAGGCCGGCTTCTTTAACAATGGCGGAAACATCCCACATGTATGCATTATTGTCATTGCAGCCGGTGGCCAGTAGCATGCCATCTGTCGAAAACGACGTGCACCTCACAAGGTCTTCATGCTGGAGCGGCGAACCGATGGGCTGGCCGGTCTCGAGGTTCCACAATCGCGCTGTGTTGTCGTATGATGCGCTTGCGAGGATTCGGCCATTCGGAGAGATTGCAATGCCAAGGACGAAGCTGGTGTGCCCCGTGAAAACTGCGATTTGCTGCCAAGTGATTGTATTCAATCTCCCAATCGCAGGATCACTTGACCCGGAAATAAGTGTTTTTCTGTCGGCAGTCCAAATTAGGCAATTCACTACGACTTTGTGTCCTTTGAGATTTGCGACGAGTTTGCCTGTGTTCGCATCCCAGATTTTGAGGTACTCCTCCTGGTTGAATCCACCAGTCGCAATCATGGTCGTGTCTGGCGAGTAGATGACTGCGTACACACTCTCGAACCCGGTTTCAATTGCTAGGACGGTCTTTCCGCTCTCCACATCCCACACCCTGGCTGTCCCATCATGCAAAGCTCCACTCACTACTCGCCCACCATCTGGACTCCAACACACACAGTAGACTCTCCTCGTGTGCTCCACCCATTTGGCGATGACCTTTCCTGTGTCAACGTCCCACAACCTCACCGCACCGTCATCACTCCCGCTAGCAACTTTCTTCCCATCCGGAGACAACGCTATAGTGTTGACATCACTTTCTCCAACACTTTCTTCATCCCGCCAGTCACTCGCAATTTGCTTTCCAGTCTGCAAGTCCCACACTCGCAGTGAACCGTCCGAAGAACAAGTCATGATCCGTTGTCCGCCTGGCAAGTGAATGACACCCGTGACCCTTTGAGTGTGTCCTTCAAATTTGAGGCTGGGCCTTACTGATCCTGTCTCCTCCGTCACAGCTCCTGGCAAAGTCATTGTTTTCCCCTGGATTGCGACTACCACAACACTTCCTCAGCTGTCGTCTGCTACTATCTATCCCATCACTCACCAAGAAATTTGCTTTTTGGGATCCGATGTGGAGACGCGCTGTGAATGGAGGGCACAGAACGATCTAAAGTTGCATTGACTGTGAGTGTTATGAGGTGAGAGTTTAGTGGATAGAAGTTTGGACTTGGTTTGCGGTGCGTTATACATGGCTCGTCCTCGTGTCCTTCATAGCCACTGAGGCGCCCAACCCTTGTTCGGGCCACATCTTGGCGCCTATACCTCAATCCGGCAGTAGTTCCCCAACTTCCGTTGTATTTCGACATGGAGAACGACCTCATGCTCTTGAAGACTAACGAAAAATTCGTTTCTTCAAGGAGTACGTTTCCCAGGGAAGTGGAGAATCGGGAGTCAGAAGTTTGGATTATGTTTGTGGTGCGTTACACATGGTGTACTTCATACCCTGCAGCTGAAGCGCCCAACTCTTGTTCAGGTCACATCTTGACGCCTATTCGTCAATCCGGCCGTCCTTTGCGACCTCATCAACTTCCCGTTTTGTTTCGACATGCTATCACGTGGAGAGCTGTCTCATACTTTGGAGACTAACGGAGAGCCCGTTTCTTGAAGTTCGTTTTCCAAGAACCTGAGCAAGGAACCACTGAGGTATTAAAGCAGATCGCTCTCAGTTCGAGATTGAAGGCGTGTGGATGCTGAACAGGTATTTGTCTATGTCCTTGCCCTGCGCAATTGTCGCTAATACGGTAGCACAGGCCTGAACTTTCGTTTACCAAAGACCACCGCAAGGCAGCAGCCTGGATAGCCATGCTGGATGTCTGCCCCATCTCATCGCCTCGTTTCGAGTGTATCATATGATAACCTGCGCGTTTGCAGAATCTTGACACGAACCCGACACCATGAAAACCATGTCAAACTCTTGTCTATCCCAAATGCAGGTGTCCATATGGCGTCTATGCTATCTCATTGACAACGCTTGCCCTTATGCGCCGCAACATGATCAGACGTTACTGTGCGAGATCCCGCGTGTCTTTGGCACAGAACACTCATTTGAAACACCATAGTGTTATACAAGCAGCACGCTGTCCAACACCAAGAACTCAGTAGCTTCATTGCTCTCCATGCCAATAGTCCTTACAAGCCACCCCACCTCGCGCTCCACCACGTCCCCCGTCTTCAACAGTGTGTACCAAAGATCCCCGATCAGATATGATGTCCCCGCGCACGACTTTCCTGTCCGTGCTCCCGTTTCTTACACTCGGGGAGCTGGAAGCACGAGGTACCCACCTATTTCTGGCAGAGTTTCAATCATATCCATCGCGATCTACGCCTCACGCTCCTGCGCATGAAGACTGTCCAGGCACACAGGGATGGCTTCCAGGTAGACAGTATTTTTCCTTCTTACACTGGGGCTTCAGGACGAGCGACGGGTCCTTGAGGGGTGCGAGATGAGCCCAGGTTTCCCCCGAAGTTGGTGAAGTGGTTAATCGCAGCCACGGTATCGGCATTCTTTGAGTCGATCGACTACATCCTCACCCGGGTGTCATGCATGTCTGTTACGTACGCAGTGAGATCGATGGGCACCCACACTCCATCTCGCACCCTCACTCACCAGGAAGCCTTCAAACACGCCAGGGCGCGTGAATGCGTTCTGGACTTTCTTGCCGCCTGTGATATGTATGGGCAGCGATGGACATTTGATGGCGTGACTACGCAGTCCTTACAGGAAGTGAAAGCAGCGGTCGAGTTGGCGAAGGACTAAGCAGCGTACGAAGGCACTCAGACGTCCTCGAGGGGTGCTGGAGTGCTGGAAGCCAGTGAGTGTGCAGGCTAAGAAGCTGAAGGTGCTCGTGGGTGTGGGTTCATGTTTCAGTCATGTGTCGTTGCATCCATTTGATTTAAGCTCTCGCTTCATTTTTATGCCCCTGCTTTGTTTTTATGTGCGATTGCCATTGGCGTTCCGACGTGGTTAAATGATGGATCTGACACGTCGCTCGAGCAGGATGAACAATCGAAGAAACAAGCTGGAAATGCGACCCAATACTACGATGCACGCATCTACCTGTCATTTATGGTGAGAAGAAGCAAAGCGCCCTTTGGCAGCTCTTGCAGGTCGTGGCTCAGTCAGGAGACATCAGTGCCTTAAATACATCTTGCGAGTTCAACAGCTGCCTGCTAGCGGACATAACTTTCTACAGAGCTCCACCAGGCATGCATCCCTCTCTGTCTGAAGATGACATGCAGGAATCGATCCACTCGCTGTGGATGTGAGGAGATATGGTAGCCGTAGTTGTGTATTTTGCATGGATCTCGGGTCACGAACAGAAGGCATGCAACATCTCTCGGCTCTTTTACGCAGGCACTCATCGCCTACTTGTATGTCACAGCTGGAAGATCATCAATTGACGTGCGCGTCGTATTTATCGATCTTTCCGATGATTGTAACAGTCGTACTGAGACCGATGCTACGGCGCACCCGTCGACTACCGCACGGCGTTTTTGATAACGCGAGAGATGGGGTTCATGTGCGTTGTTAATATTTCAATCGATTGGCTCTTTTGTGACTTCTGTACCTCAGTCTTCTACAACCTGCAGTTCCAAACGACCACCGCCATCGTGTTTTGCACCCTTTTGAGGATCTGGTGCACGTGCGCTCCTCCGAGGATCATCCTTCACTACGCTCCCATCGCTCAGAACCCCATGCTGATCAACCAAGGGAATTCCAGCAACGCCGAAGGCAAAGTGTCCCCCCCGGTCATGGGCCGTTGTCAAAGTTCCTGCAATACGGGACGTGTGCTTGCGGTAGTCTTTGATTGATCACCCGGGTCCGGTGACTTCTGTGCAGGTATTGTATGTTACTTGATGGCCGGAGCGGGTTACCGATACGGCGAAGCGTATGAAGAGCCCTACGTGGTTGCGTTTTGTTCATCTGCTTAAGATGCCGGTGGTAATCAATAGAGGTGATGTTATGTGCATACCACACACGGGGATATTTAATACCTTCACTTGTCTTCCCATACCCTCAGCTTGAATACCTGGCACCTATTTGGTCCAGAGCTAACGGTTCTTTCAAATACTCTGACCCATAGTGTTCTTAGCGCTTTTCGTGTTAGCAATTCCATATTGTATCATACAAGCACCACGCTGTCTGACACAGAGAACCTAGCAGCAACGCCACCCTCATTGCTTTCCCTTGGTCCTCGCAAGCTAACCTATCTCACTCCACCATATCTTCCGCCTCAAACAGTGCGTATCCAAAGAGGTTGGATAACGTCTACTGAACGGCCTTCTTCTGCGCGCTTTCGTCGCTTGCGCTCGAGAGGGCTGCACGCACGAGGTACCCGACTACCTCCGCGGGGTCTCGATCTTCTCCATTGCAATCCATGCCTCGCATTCTTCTGCATGTAAACTGTCCAGAAACGCAGGGATGCCTCACCATAGGCATTATTTCCCCCACCCATGCACTAGGGATTCAGCACCAGTTGTTGGGCCTTGATGCGCGTGAGGTGAGTCCCGGGTGGTTCGCCTTCCTGTCCTGAAGTGGGTGAGTCAGACCGGAGGCAGTCAAGCACGTCAACAATATCAACATCTTCTGAGTCGAGCGCACCCACATTCCCATCCAAGTATCACGGATGTCTGTTGCGTACGCAACCCCACATCGCACTTTCACTCCCTAGGAAGTGTTCGAGCATACCAGGCCACGTGAGTGCTTCCTGGACTTTCTTACAACCTGCGAGCGGCAAAGGCAGTGATGGGCATTTGATGGCGCGACTACGCTCTAGGAGAAAACGGGTGTCGTAGTACAAGGGTGCGAGGAAATCAGGTGGTGTAGCGGATGCGTGGAAGTAGAGTGGAGATTTTGTACGTCGTGGGGTGGTTTGTTAGAGGATGCGGAGAGTGATCATGAGGGCGCGCGTGGAGGGGTGGAAGGATGCAGAAGTTGCGAGCTCAGCGAGCGTTTGACTGGTGACGTGGACCTCGTGTCTATCCAGCCAGAATAGTTTGATGATCATGTAGAGGATGATGGATATACTTCTCGAGCAACTGCCAGTGCTGGTCAAATACGTTACACTCGCCGCGCAGCGCAGCGAACAGGATGCGAGCACCGTATCAATATCAATTCACTGGTGCTCCCTCTAGATAGTGGAACATAACCGACCCTTGGACGCCATACGCGTCATGGGCCTTAGCAAGACCTTCGGCGAGTCCAGAGGTACTGCTGTTCTCGGGAAAATTGTTCATAATCAGACATGACGATGCAGAGAGGTGTGATGTAGATGCAAGGATATGTCTGATCGTATTAATTTAGATGGAATTCAAGAAGACGAATGAAGTGAACACACCTATGCACAGCAGCCGCACGATAAGACAGCGGAGAAAGGACGAGATGGTGTTAAACTCGATTTGCTTGAGCGAAAGCCTATCTCCAACAGCATACAAGAGGTAATCGGATCTAAAGTGGGCGGCTATGCGCCGTCAACATCCCCCATGCGAAGCAAGAAACAAGCCTCAGACTCACTTGTACCACGTCGCGCTCCCGGATGTTATTCCAACCCATCCACAGCACTCATCCGTCTTGCCCAAGCCTGCATCGGCGCCCATCACGGTCTCTACGAACTGTGTACATCGCCACCCGTGCATAGAACACATTGTACACGCTCTGTAATCATCTTGCGGCTTTGAACTGAGCACGAGGGAAAGGTGCGGGGAAGAGTGTGAGGGCCAGGAATCGCGGATGTGGCTGAGCATGGTATGGCCAATGGGTAGGCGGGAGGTATAGCGATCAATGTGAGAATGCGTATGTCATTGCAGAAAGGTCAGAACTTCCTGTTGCTCTGGAGTGAGCTCGAGAGGCTAGGAAGAAAAATTGAAGGAGGCAGCCATAAACTGTGACTTCTTGACCGAATTGTCTCATAATATAAACACATAGCAGCCAAACTGGAACGAGTACAATTTAGAGTCTAGGGCGAAACGGTCGATGGCAAGAAGAGGGAGCCTGGTTAGAACTTTGAAGATGGGAAAGGACCTTCCGGGGCAGTAGGCGAGAGGCCAAACCAATCATTGGATCAACCAGGGTGAGGCTGGCAACCAGGCAGGTACTATGGACTATGACGAGTCCGTCAAAATGCGAGTAATGCTTGTGTAAGCTGGCCTGCCCATTTTTCCCGCTCCGCTGACACACTCGAACAATTCCGAGTCATCACGTTGACCTGTGATCGTCTCCGCTTGGCCAGTGAGATGACGCCATGATACATGGGTTGAGGAAGGGTGACGCATCAGGATGATTAGAACCGTGGAATGAGAGAGTCCTATTGCACTAATGTGCATTCTCACCGACTTTTTCACCTTTGAGCAGGCTGGGACCTTCTAGGGTTGGTTTGTATGTTCCATCGAGGACAACAGCTTGCCTGTCTCTGTATCCCAGATTTTTCCTGCACTCTCGTTGAATCCGCCCGTCGTAATCTTCGTTGTGTCGAGCGACCAGATCAACGCGTTCACGTTCTCGTGCCAGATCTTGATTGGGCCCAGGACTGTTTTGCCGCTCTCCGCACCCCATAGTTCCGTCCCAATCCTTGCATCCGCTCACCACACTTGCCACCTGCACTGACAACACGTCCTGTGTATGTCATTCATTTGGCAATGAATTTCTTCGTTTTCGATGTCCCACAACGTCACTTCCCATAGAAGGTTCCAGTCGCGACTGTTTGGAGACGATGCTATTGTGATCATTCCTGCCCCCTTTCCTTTCATCTTGCTGTGGCCAGCCTGTTCACTGGTCTCCACATACCATAATCAGGGTGGGCTGTCCTCCGAACGTGTGAGGGTATAGCGTCTGCCGGGCAGATGCACAACATCTCGAACCCAGTTCATATGGCCGCGACGTCCAGCTCCAACTCGAGGACGCCCATCGACTACCATGGGGCTTCTTCAATGATGCACGGGATGGTGCGTTGTCTGGATCTCAATTGATTGGTTTCCCGTCTAACGTTCGTGCCCCAGTCCAACCCGTACCTATCCTCGTTCCCGTCGCCGTGCTCTCCCACCCTCGCCATGATAACCTCCGTGCCTCAGTCTTCTGTAGCCTGCATTTCCCTTCCTAGTTCCTCCACAAACCGCCGGCGCCGTACTTTCGGACCCTGAGCCCTTCTAGGATCCATTGTACGTACTTTCCTTGGTCGTTTTTGACCACACTCCTGTCGCTCAGAGACCGCACGCTAATCAACAAACGGAATTCAGGCAACGCCCAAAGCAAACTGTCCCCTCTGGTCAGGCGCCTCATGGTCGAAGTTCCTGTAGTGCGAGACAAACAGGTATGTCTCGCTCGTGTCATTTTCGATCGCCAAGTCCAACAATTTCTATGCAGCCACTGTATGCTGCTCAGCGCCCAGTGCGAGTTAGTGATCAGGCGAAACGCATCGAGAACCCCACGTGGAGGACTTGTTGTGTTTTGTTCACTTGCTGCGTATCTGTTCAAGACACTGGGTGATACGAAAGGCATGCATTCACAGGCCCCCATCACTTTCCAACCAGGGATGAGAGGCACTCGAGAGAAAGCTCCAATGGCTGCCGATGCACGTCACGATGTTGCAGGAAGACTGCAGCCGCTACACAATTGTTGGACTGTTCTGTCTTCGGCAGTTATTCGTTGCCACGTTTGATTTCAAGGTGCATGTCTATAAAGGTTAGATTCAGACGTGTTAGCCTGCTGACTAAATGACTCATACCAGGTGATCGTACAGAGGCTGCAGATTATACCAAACTCTGGAATGATCTGCGTGAGGCGATCTCGTTCGTGAAAGGGGGTAAATCAGAACCCTGGACGGGGCACCTTCGAACACATTGTCGGCGGCTACAACGCACGTTATTATGGGTGAGTCCTACGACCATCACCCTGACGCCACAGGTTGAAACTGACGTTTTGTGCAAAAATGTATTGGTTACACGCACTCGATCGTTGTTGCTGTGGACATGTACGCGACAGTTTTTAAGAAGGATCTGTCGTACGCTGCTTTGCGAGAGCTTTAGGAGGACAAGATTTACCTAGTGGGTGTTAGCCAGGACGAGACAGAGCCGCTTTAGGTCCGTGTGGCATTTCTGAAATTGAACATGAGGATGTCGCCAGTGGCTAATGCTATGGAGCAGGACTTCTTGGGCCGGCCGCCAAACCCAGACATGTTCCTGAAGGAGATGTTTGGGGAGGCTCCTGCTTCGAACCTGTGAGGGAAGATGATCTCAAAGCAGAGAATGTGCACAATAGTCGTACAATCTACGTTCAAGCCGTACCGTCCGCCAATTTCCACAATGACCTGCATGCCGTGATGTGATGACTCTTGCAAGATCTCACCGATGCGACGTACTTGACGTCTAGACAATGAGAACATTTCGTGTCTATTACTATACTTGACCGCATGTGTAGCCAGTACTCTACTACAACGACACGTCCACAAGCGTTAATTGAGAAGGAGGGATACTGAGGGCACCTATACAATAGCTCCAGACACACAAGTACATATCATGGTGCAGAAGGCGAGGGGTGGAAGTATGGATATATGATAGCACGTAGGAGTTGGGAGAGCACATCAATCGAGATTTATGAAGAAAATGGTGAAACGTGATAGAAATACTCATGTGAAGAACGGAGATGTTGTATTAATGATGATCGTTGACATTTTGAGCAGGTATACAACAAGCGGTTAACCAGAAACGAGCCCAGCGCGTGGAGACTGTGGACGCAGCAGCGGTGACAGGTGTGGACGAAGTGGAGAGACCAGCAGAATGTAAACCCGGAGTTGGCTGCATCTGAGCCCCTTCACCGAATTGTGGGTTGGCATTGATTTCGGAAGGCCGTGAGGTGCTCGTAGGAGCGTTCTTCGTGTTCTTCGCATGTTTTGCCTCCCTTGCCTCCCTCGCTTTCTTTTCCTCTTTCTCTTTCTTCATCTCTACCATTCTCCGCGAGACGATCCTCTGCAAGATGTATAGTTGAATGTCCGAGCTGGAAAAAGATGGGGGACTCACCTCTGCGCCCTTGGCGAACGGAACGTCGACTACCTCTGTGTGGCGCTCCTGCAACTCGATGCCTTCGTCAATGCGGCCATTTCGCGTGTTAAAGAAAGGTTTTTTTCTGGCCCACTGCAGAAAGCGCGGTTGGGTCGGTGAGCCGCCGACATTGTTATCGTTGCTTCGGAATGGCGAGGAGATACGTCCAGGGGGTGCACGTCCATGTGAAGGCGGATATGGAGAGATGTACTGTTGGAGTGCAGGAGATGGGGATCTTCCAGAGGGCTGAGAATATAAAGGTCAGAAAAACGACATGAGATCCCAAGGACATACGTGAGGGTGATGAAGTGTGTCGTTGGAAGGGGCTGGATAAGGATTCCTGCGCCAGTCTCCCAGAGGTCGTGTAGCACCGACCTGGAATACAAATCTTTAGACTCAATGAGGGTGTATAAACGCGTCGCATACAGCAGATTTCTCCTGGGATAGCGCGTTCAGTTGGTAGAGAGAGATGAGAAATGGTCGACTCACATTTGGGTTTACAAAGAGAAGTTCACAGAGGCCAGCTTCTTTAACAATGGTGGAAATATCCCACAGGTATGCATTCTTATCATTGCAGCCGGTGGCTAGTAGCCTGCCATCAGTTGAAAACGAGGTGCACCTCACAAGGTCTGCATGTTGGAGGGGCGAACCGATGGGCTGGCCATTCTCGAGGTTCCACAACCGCGCTGTCTTGTCTGCTGATGCGCTTGCGAGGATTCGGCCATTCACAGAGATTGCAATGCCAATGATATTGCTGGTGTGCTCCCTCAAAACCGAGATTTGCTGCCAAGTGGTTGTATTCCACGTCCTGACCGAGTAGTCCCATGACCCGGAAATAAGCGTTTGTCCGTTGGCAGTCCAAGCTAGGCACCACGCTGTGGCTGTGTGTCCTTTGAGATTTGCGATGAGTTTGCTTGTTTTCGCATCCCAGATTTTCAGGTACTCCCGCTCGCCGCTGATTCCACCAGTCGCAATCATGGTTGTGTCTGGCGAGTAGATGACTGCGTGCACTTCGGTGAGCCCGGTTTCAATTGTTAGGACGGTCTTTCCGCTCTCCACATCCCACACCCTGGCTGTCCCATCATCGGATCCGCTCACTACTCGCCCACCATCTCGACTCCAACACACACAGTGGACTACACTCGTGTGCCCCACCCACTTAGCGATGACCTCTCCTGTGTCAACGTCCCACGACCTCACCGCACCATCATCACTCCCGCTAGCGACTTTCTTCCCGTCTAGAGACAATGATATAGTGTCGACACCACTTTCTCCATCCCGCCAGTCATTCCCAATTTGCTTTCCAGTGTGCAAGTCCCATACTCGCAGTGAACCATCCCAAGAAGCGGTCATCATCCGTTGTCCACCTGGCAGGTGTATGACGCCGTCGACGTCGTGAGTGTGTCCTTCAAATTTGTGGCAGGGCCTTATTGCTTGTGTCTCTTGCGTCACAGCTGCTGGCAAAGACATTGTTTTCCCCGGGATTGCGGCTACTACAGCACTTTCTCTGTTGTCCTCTGCTACTATCCATGCCATCACTCACCACGAAATTTGCTTATTGGGATCCGATGTTGGAGACACGTTGTGAATGAAGAGCACAGAGCAATCCAAAGTCGCGTCGATCGTGAGCGTTATAAGATGAGGGTTCAGTAGATAGAAGTTTGGACTCTGTTTGCGGTGCGTTATACATGCCTCATCCTCGGCCGGCGCGTACAGCCCCGTAACTGATGCGCCTAACCCTTGTTCGGGCCACATCTTGGCCCCTATTCCTCAATCCGGCAGTAGTTCCCCAACTTTATTTGACATGCCAGGGCTTGGAGAGCAGTCTGATGCTCTTGCATACTAACGAAAAGCTCATTTTTTGGAGTACATTTCCCAAGAAAGTGCAGCATTGGGAGTCGTAGAACTTTGGATTCTGTTCGCGGTGCGTTACACATACTTTATCTTCGCGTACTTCATAGTCTGTAGCTGAAGCGCCCGACCCTTGTTCAGGTCACATCTTGACGCCTATTCGTCAATCTGGCAGTAATTGGCGACCTAATCAACTTCCCGGTTTGTTTCGACATGCTATCCGCGTGGAGGGCGGTCTCGTGCTTTTGGAGACTAACGGACGGCCCATTTCTTGGAGTACGCTCTCAGTTTCGGGACCGAACTCGTATGGATGTTGAACAGGTATTCTATTTCCTTGCCCTGCGCAACGTCTTTCCTCCGCTCTTTGGCACAGAACACTCATCTCTCACTCGCGGGTCACAGCTGGAAGGTCATTCATTGACGTATGTGACATTTGACGATGTGGTCACCGAGCTCGACACCCTCGAGGGAGAGGTTCACTTTAAGTTGAAGGACTAGCGTTACCTTTTGGATTGCTACAAACAAGCATCCCTCCTCGCGACTCGTTACTTACACCACTATTCCGTTCTTGACCTCCGCCGTTTCCCCACAATTGGGACACTCAGCAGCGTTTTTGTGGCCCTCGTTT
Organism: Rhizopogon salebrosus TDB-379; assembly: GCA_029603245.1. NCBI lineage: Eukaryota > Fungi > Basidiomycota > Agaricomycetes > Boletales > Rhizopogonaceae > Rhizopogon > Rhizopogon salebrosus. The sequence goes on from MU837394.1 coordinate 66,428, forward strand.
ACCCACCGCAATCATTTGTATCAATGATAACTGCCACTCGTCTATAAATGACCTCATCGGTCATCGTTGTTAAGTGGGTACTTTGCGAGAAAACATGTAGTGCCATTATCTACCTGCCTTGGAATGCCTGTTTACCCAAAAAAATTTCGTAGTCTGCCAACTTTTAAGGAAACCAAGGTCAGAAAACCATCGCGACCGAGTGGCCAACGAGATTGCACGGACTACCACTTACTCCCCTGTGGACGAATAGCGTATGGGACCACCGACTAGCTATGCAGCCTGTATGCGCCTCAAGAGTGAGAGATATCTGACCGCAGGAGGAATAGATTTCCGCAACGGGCTGACTCTGAGTGGCGTTCACGTACGATGATAGCTAGGGAACGGATGGTAACGCAAGGAATTAGTCTACCATGCTCTCGTCACCAGAGTATGAATGTGCCCGTCAACATCGAATGACCAGTCGGCTCTCGGCGAACAGTCGTAAGTCTGGTGGCGGTAGATGTTGCCTGCAGTAAACCACAGGCAACAACATTTGGGCCTCAACTAAGAACAGGGAGTGGAAGAAGGGTGAGTACGACAACAGGGGGGACGCCTAAGATGCAACCTACAGCAGAAGTAAGCTGAATGAGTGTATCATCCGAGAGTGAACCAGTAACAAGTAGCACAAGTTCTTCTCTCCGCATTGTGCCCATGAAATAATGGTGATTTCGATCAAAGCCCGATGCCAGCGATCCCTTCTAGGAAACCGTCGAAAGGGTGACTAGGAAGAAACATCTCAGTAGAAGGATAGTCAAAAGCTGGAAGCAGTAAGAACCGTCGGTCGAAGTCGGTAGTTGATACTGCTGCACAACACCTGAGGGAGGGGATGGCGTGCACAGAAAGCAGGATCAACAATTGCACAGAGCTAAAAACGACAAGTTCACTGATATAGACGCAGTCGCAGAAAGCAAATCAGGGTCACCTAGAAGAGGGTGAGTACCGCTCGTTGTTGGACGGGATGGTTCAACGAAGGCGCCTTATTCTCCTAGAGCTTGTTCAACGGGAAACGAAAGGCGGCATGAGTTTGGGTGATTCAGTACGCACGGGCATTGCCGAGTTGCAGTAGTACAGAACTCGGAAAGGTGATGCGTCAGAGTGATTAGAACCGTTGAACGGGAGAGGCCTATTGCACTAATGTGCTTTCTTACCAACTTCTTCCACCTTTGAAGTTTGAGCAGGCTGGGACCTAAGTTGGTTTGTATGTCCGATTGAGGACAACAGTTCAAGTTGCTTGTCTTTGCATCCTAGATGCTATACTCTTGTTGAATCCGCCCGTCGCAATCTTTGTTGTGTCGGGCGAGAAGATCAACGCGTTCACATTCTAATTTCTCATACCAAACCTTGACACAGTGCTCACTGTTGTTTTGCCGCTCTCGGCATCCCCCGGTTTCAATGTCTCGCAACCTCACTTCCCATCCTGACAGAAGGTTCCGGCTGCGACTATCTTACTGTTTGGATACAATGCTAGTGTGATCATTCCTGGCCCTTTCCATTCATCTTGGCATGTACACCGCTCTCCATATACTGCATCAACAAAACCGCTCCTGTCATAAATTCCCATGGAATGTCGTAGAATCAGTAAAATCGCAACCATACAGTACATAGTGGTGCCAGATTTGCACGTACCTTTAGATGCGAACATATGCGACTTCTTGCATTAAAGATCGGTAACAGGATGGTAGATCATGTATGATAATTTACCCTATGTATGTGATTTCACGTTATGTTTGCGATTTCATGCTATGTATGCACTTTCACGCTATATATCTAATTTTACGCTATGTATTCGAGCATGAGAGTATATGACTGTACCAGGCTTGTTTAGCCCTTCAATTCACACTTCAAGTTGTTATCACACATCAGATGCAATTGAAGAATAATTTGATTTACGACTGCACTAAAGTACAAATATGAGATGG
>MU837396.1:3580-51273 GCA_029603245.1 Rhizopogon salebrosus TDB-379
GCTCACCTCGGTGTCAAAGTGCGCTGCTCAGCGTGCGGAGTTGTCAAGTGCCGTCACGACCTCCTTCGTAAACATATCAGATCCTCAGAGCCGTGCAGTTTCGCATCGGTCGATACGGTTGATGGACCCGACGGACGTATCATCGTTCCTACTAGGTGGTCTACCCAACGAATGGGGGTATGTTATCATCCATCTTGTGACTGCGTTGCGCTAATTAAAATTTGTTGTATATACAGGAATTTCCAAATACATACGAATACGCCAATCCGAGGGGAGACAGCATTGAATCGTGACGGTTGGCTACCACGTTCTCAGGCACGGTATCCTCATCCGTCTTGTGACTGCATGAGAGTAATTAAATTTGCTACATATGTAAGAAGTTCAACATACGCACGAATACGTCAGTCCGACGCAGGATAGCTCTGGATCGTGACGATGGTCTGCCGCCACAATTCTTAGGCACGGTGGTGTTGTGTGACAACGTCACGTACGAATAGATAGCCTGGGATGGACACTGCTGTATTCTTAGTCACCTTTCTCTGCTTCATTGCCCAGTATCCCCCCCTCAGTCATGTATCAATACAAGCGCTGCATCCTGGTCGATAACAACTCGAATCCGGCGTAGTGACGAGTATGTCACATCGGCGAGTTCGTGAGATTCCCGACAACAACAGCACTAGGTTTCATTAGACATTGGAGCTAGATGCACTTGTTGATTGCTTGTTATTGATAACGCCATGCAAGCCAAGCCTCCTGATAGAGTAATCATTAGTGCCAGAACGTGTCGTTCAAATGAGTGAACCTAAGTTTCGCTCAGCCTGGTTTGTTTGGCTTTCCACAAGCCTACCAACGATTGACTTGATTGTGCATATTGACCCGCCACGCGTATGATTGTTATGCTTTGCCTGACCTTTCTTGCAATCGTAAATTCGGGACTTGCCACTCTTCATGGAAGGACAGTTGATAGTGTAGAACATAGTAGTAGAGCGATATGAAAAAAAATCGGAAACGGATACAGGCAAAAAGTCGAGGATGAAATTTTGAACTTGGTTTTCTGTCTGAAATAGCGAACGCGAGAACCACGTCTTGCACTCTTCAAGATAGGGAAGTAACGAGAACATTGCCAACTTGAGGCTTGCTGGAGGATGACCGGCATGAACCTCTTCAATCACTTGTGCTTGTACGAACGAGACCTCTTGTCCATGCTTTCGCCTATCGATAACTGAAACAAGGGACCACGACTGGCACACCTTGAAATGCTGGAACAATTTCCGCTGACAGCTGAACCTTCACCAACGACTACCGTTCTCCGCCTGGTTAGAGGTGCTTGCTGCACCATTGCCTGCAGGTGCTTCATAATCCTTGCGAGGGCTGCTACCTCTTGGAGGACTCCTGGAGTAGCTCCCGCGCCTCCTGTAATCAGGTGAGTAACGACCACTGCGTGGAGGGCTACGACGATCGCGCCAATCACGGCTGTCACGACCGTAGGGGTCCCTATCCTTATCACGATCGGAACGACGGTGATCGCGGTCGCGATATGAGTCACGATAGGAGTCACGGTGGTAGGAGTCGCGTCCTGAGCCTGAGTAGGAGTCCCTGGTCGAGCGACGGTGTCCCATATATTCGCCAGGAGTAGGTGCGTGAGGTCTGTCAGTGACAGAATAGTCGACTCGAATGCGCCGTCCATTCAGTTCCTACGTACGAAATCAGCAACGAGGACATGCAAAGGAAGGAGAAAAACGCACGACTCCATTGAGTTCCGCAATGCAACGAGCAGCTTCATCGGTGTTGGACATCCTAATAAAGCCGAAGCCACGAGACCGATCGGACTGAAGACACGTGTCATGGGTTAGGGTGGCAAATTTGGCATCGATAAAGTCCTCATACCCTCTGGTCGTAAACGATGGTGACTTTTTCGACTCTGCCAAAGCGAGAGAACTCCTCATCCAAGTCCCGTTCCTGTGTTCGAATGCTTAATCCAAACACCCCCAAAACCTGTGAGGGGTTAGGCGCCTTCTTTGCCTCATAAGCGCTTCACCATAACACGAGGGAATCGTATAAGACGTACAATTGGAGCATGCGTTGGCCTTTTAGGAGGTGGAGACCTACGCCTGGGGGCGGGGCTGCGGTAACCACCATTGCTGCGAGCACCGGGGCTCCTGGAACGAGAGCGACCTCGTGCAGCAGGAGCGTCCCTGTCCCTAGTTTCTGACGCAGCTGCAGGTGCCGGTGCGTTGTATGCATCAGAGTACGGGTCCACTGAAGGAGCAGCTGGTTCTCCGTATTGATCCTAAATAAAAAGTTAAAATAAAAAAAGATGGTTTTGGCACAGCAAATGCGACGCACCATGGCGGTTGAAGTTGAAGAAAGATTTGTCATTGTTTGTCTCACACGGCAAATTCAATTTCATGCCCCGCGCAGCAAACCTTATTTGTTCGTACTGTATAGTTCCTTAAGCCTCCGTTGCTCCTCGTACACGATCTCGAACAGCACAGATCGGCAAGAGCAAGATGGTGAGCCCGTCGTCCGCAATGGCGTCGAGGATGCATGCTGAACAGTCCCTTCATCTAGGGTATCGACCTCAGGACACACCACGTCAAGAAGGCCCAGCGGACGGCCCCCAAAAGCGAGGATCCTTACCTCCTTTTGCTCGCCAAAGTGCGTACACCCAGTCTGCACGAAATACTCCAGCTAAACATTTCTCCAGCTTTACAGATTCTTAGCACGCCGTACCGACTCGGATTTCAACAAGGTCGATTCAATCTGAACATGGCTTAGGCGTTTGACTGAAAGTGTTGTCGTTTTTTTACTTAGGCTATCCTCCATCGCCTCTTCCTCTCCAAAATCAACCGTCCCCCCCTCTCTTTGTCAAGAATCGTTAAAGAGACCGCTTCCACTCCCGACCTCGCCTCAAAAGTCGTCGTAGTTGTCGGCACTGTCACCGATGACATCCGTCTCGTCGAGGTGCCCAAGCTCTCCGTCGCCGCTCTGCGCTTCACCCGTGCCGCAAAGGAGCGCATCCTCAAAGCTGGCGGCGAGGCATTGACGTTGGACCAGCTCGCACTTCGTGCACCGACGGGCTCTAACACTGTGTTGCTCCGGGGGAAGAGAAACACTCGTGAGGCTGTCAAGCACTTTGGCATGGGTCCTCACAAGAACAAGAAGCCTTACACTATTTCCAAGGGTCGCAAGGTGCGTGTTGTTGCACCACTTATATTTCTGTAACTAACGCGTTTCCCTCAGTTCGAGCGTGCCCGTGGTCGCCGAAAGTCTCGTGGCTTCAAGGTATAAGAGGCTTACAAAATATTCATTGGAGGCAGCACGAGGGCGTCATGACTGGTGGTCACATGTGCATCATGGGTATACTACGAAACATTATCTTTTCACCTTGTCACCCCAATACTCTGTATGCCCCCCACCTATGCATCGCCTATGTTCACACGCAAGCTTCTATTATGACGATGCCGCTTCAGAAATGCGATATTTATGACTGCAATATGATCCACAAGAGATCTGAGAAAGCGTGCAACATCGTGATCATTTTCGGTAGGTATGTAGAGAAACTTGTCGGTATCTGGGTATCCGTGCGTAAATGAGTATCCGAACCCAGGCTACTCTTTCATCATCTTCTGCAATTCCTTCAATTCGTCTGCCACGACGTCGAGAGGTGGTGGCATAACGTGAGATTCCGGCGTGACGACCTTCTCAGCAGTTTTTCCCTCTTTCTTTTGCAAACCCTTCAAGAACTTGGAACCGCCCAGCCAGAAGAAAGCCAGTGTCGAACCGACCATCCAAAAGCCATACCAATAGAGCCTGCTCCAAGCCTCGATGGAATCCGTAAAGTTAAGCAACATGAACGGTGTTGCGACGTAGTTGAGAACGAGGATGGTGACGAAAGTTCCGGTCCAGTCGTAAATGCGTTTCGTCATTGTCGTGGGTGCTCCTGGACGGGGTAGTACCAATGGACGTAGGTTGGCACGGCAGAGGCGGCCTGCAGTAGTGAGGAATCCACCAAAAAGGAAAGTCATGTAGTAGCCAACCGCAATCCCATGCTACAAGATAGTCAGTAGAGTGCTACGGTAGATTGCCCAAAGGACCTACCCAGAAGGCGCTCGTGGCGAAAGTTAACATGCTGCTACGGAATCTGGGCTTCTTGCCTTTGGGGGTTACACGTTTGTATATGCACTCTCTCAGCCAGATGTTGGTGTTGATGTTCCAGGAATCGAGCATAACTTTGAAGTTCGAGGGAAGCTCGATTTGGAGGATCTTGACGTTGGCGGCACCTTCCCATGTGGACTCGCCTGATGGACCATACCCTGTGAACCCTAGACCTGTCAGGATACTCGCACCCTGGTCGCCTACGTCAGTATTGCATCGGTATCTCAGCACAGCAAACCGCACCTCTGTGAGCGTCCAAACCGCATAATACTTGGACCGCTCAATGAATCCACAGAGTTGGAAATATGCCAACCTTCATTCAAATTTGTCAGTAAAAATCCCGATGAGGCCATTCGTGCAACAAACCTATAAAGGAATCCTTTGGTCACAAACCACGGCGTGATTGCGATGCCGTAGTAGAACGAGGGACCCAAAGCCACAAAAATCCCCAAGAAGACCAAACCAGTCAACAACTTTCTGTACGCCACTCGCTTTCTGCCGTCTGGAATGGCCCTTCTTGAATTACTTTCCTTGCCGTCCGCAGGTTTGAACAGTGATTCGTCGATCAAGGACATGTACGACGCATAGTCAAGGTACGGCCCGACTAGGATGCCTGGGAAATAGAAGCTGCCCAAAAAGATCTATGATGCGAGGCAGGACGCATTGAAGAAACACTCACGAATATCCAAGGAACTCGAGCAAGGTAGGGTACTTCGTAACGCGTTTTTCCAGTTGCCATTTGTCTAGGTCCTGAATTTGCGGAAATTGAGGGGAGGTACCGCGGCGTGTATTAGATGCTTACCTCTGCAGGTACCCTGCCATCATAGACATTCCAAGCAAACGTTGTGAGTTTCATAGCCAACACCATTTGAGGGCCCGTGACTTCGAATGTCTCGTAGCTGAGGTTGAAAAATGCCCGTATAATGTGACTTGGAACGGGGAATATATAAGCGCTCTGCCTGGACGCGTGCCTTATCCCTTACTTTATGGTGAGATGACCCATGACAAAACTGTAGGAATTCGCGGTGAGCACACGTTTCGCGAGTTTAGAGGCACAACGTACGTGAAAACGATCCATGGCATGTTAGGGCCTTTTACATTAGCCGCAATGTAATATGTTCCAAGAATACTCGCGGACAACTGGACCAGCCCCGACGGCAGGTTCAGCACGGGTATGAAAAAAAACACGGAGACAAGCAAATTGAACAAATGCTTTAGATTGGGCTGAGATGATGGTATGCGAATAAAGACGCTCCCGAGGGGGTATGCTATTAGTAGACATGATATGAGCTATGCACGGAATGGTTAGCTCGCACATTGTTGGGGAACGGGCGCTTGTTACCTTGATCTGGTCAACGGATGCACCAACCGCTGATGCAAGAGGCACGAAAAGCGCGTCCATGACGGTAGGCCACTAGTTAGAAGGTTGATGCCAAGAACCACTCAACGGGCTACAGGCTTTGGTTGCTCTCCGGACGACGTCCAAAAGCAGAAAATGAAAATGTTTTGCAAACAGGTTACAATTTGCAAAGTTATTTTATTCTCACGGTCATTATGCTGACTCAGCTGAGCAGAACCAGCCCCTCGTCATAGATGTTCAATTGGCCAAGAATCGGAACCCCGACGCTTGAGTGATGTGAGATATCACATCGCCTGCATAACATGATATCACCACAGCACGTCGATGAAGACAGATCAGGCTTCTCTCAATCCGTCGATGAAGCAACTGTCATCTACCCGTCCGTAGACACTTACCTTCTTGACCACCATCCAAACATGAAGAAAACGGTCCACCGTCCTATCATACAGAAAGTGAGAAGAAACTTAAAAAGGAGGTATACACGCACGAAACGCTTGTGCTAATTATGAATTCATCGTCTGGCACGAGACCTGGTAAATCTCTCGCCCAAGCCATCGAAGGGCACTCCGAAAGGATACTCTCGAAGGACGATGGCACAGTGCTGGTGGCTGGTTCATGGAATCGCAAAATTTAGGCCAGCGATCGATGATGCATACTTTCCATCATACAGCTACCCACTCGCGTGGACGCCCGATGGCACACGCCTTCTCTCAGCGGCCACTCATTTGCATGCCACATACGGGAGTGGGATGCATTGACATGGCAGCAGGTAGGAGGCCATTGGAGTGTCTCCGCTAGCTCTACCCCTTTCCGTGAACTCTACCGGCACTCTTGCATCTCGAGGACAAACCATCACTATATTGGAACATCCCAACTCAGTGCCCATCTTCTCCGCTCGAACCTAATCAGTCGGCAGTTCTTTGATGCAAGGTGCGACCTGATAGGCTCTGCGTACACGGCGTAGATAGCCCTTTTGCAGTTGAAGGGAGGGTTATCGTGAACGGGGTAGGCAGAGTAGGTGTTGTTGCGCCAGACGTCATAATGTGATTGGGTAGGAATGTGGTAAACCTACTATGAGTGGCATGCGCTGGTCGGCGCACGCGGAGCAGTTGTCTGATTGTGTGGATCCTCGAACTAGAAGGAACTCTTCAAGTTGTCCAGTGGAAACTATAGCACTTCCAGCACACGTTCCCATCAATGCAAGCGCACTCTTATCTACTGTACCAGGCCACCTAATTCCTACGCGCTTCATCCAACAGAGCCCAAGCGCGCACCAGCGCCCGGCAAGACCGTTTCTGTAAGATGTGAACGTACGACGTTTTCCCCATCCTGCTCTACCGACCTCTCCTCAGGTGCGAATGTCCGGCCATGATAATGACCAGTCGGATAAAAATATGACCAATAAGTAGATGACGCATCTGACGAAAAGGGGGCAACGAAATTCAACTCCAGGCTACTAGTCGTATCAAGCGTACTGTGGCCATCGAACTCCGAATCCGTACCAGAGTCAGAGTAAGAACGAAAATCTATCCGTGTAGAGACAGTGTCAATAGAGCGAGTGTTTAGAGTTGGAGTTGGTATAGGCTCGGTGGTCCGTGAAGAAGCCCTGAAAGAATCATCTGCAAAAGGATCCGATGACCGTCCCTCACTAATCTGCGATGATTCGTCCGCCTGTGATCGGCGTCCGGACGATCGCCAGTCAGTTCTCGTTCTTGCACGTGTGGGGGTGAGAATTTGTCCTGGTAACAATGCGGGTGTTGCGACGGGTAGAAATGTGTCTTGCAACAACCGATGGTGATCTCCGTGATCTGCTAGTGGACGCTGGGTGGCTGACTGAGCCCGACGTGATGCTCGCCGTCGGCGAATGTAGCATTGGTAGAATATTACGCCGAGAGCGACAAGAAAAGTAACTCCAAATATTGGTCCCAATATCATAGGAAGGCGACTACGGCTGAAATAAACATTGACTAGGCATGAACATATGGTATAAATGCTCACCTGGACTCATGACTAGACGCAGCAGACGTGATAGTTGGATGAATGCTCTCAGGATTAGTCCCCGAAACAAGCGCGCGTGAAGTAGTTGGTGTGGTGCCATCTAGTAAAACCGAATGGGACGAAGTGCGGCTGAAACAAAGATCAACTTGCGTGCATTTATCCGGGTACCTGAAGCGCACCTCGCAATCACTGTAATATATGGGAATGAAGTGGTAATTGTCGTTGGAGTGTACTCTGATGTAGTAGCATGACCAGATGTTATCCCGTATACTGTTTCCGTAACCTTTAACGTGACTGTTGTACCTGAAGAGGCAGCAACAGGGGTTGTGGGGGGCAAGGGAGATGGTGCTGGTGGCAGGAGGGAGGACGTGGTGGTGGGTTGCGGCTGGTCAGTAGACGAGATGTCTAGGGCAGTGTGCGGATGTCCATATTCTGACGATAGAACTGGGCTTTCTGATTGTGAGTGAGCGAACTGGGTAGGCGCATATGAGATCGTGGTTGTTGTTGTCTCAAAAAAATCAAGTTCTGACATGGTACTACTGTTGTCAGTCGAGGAAGATGGGGTCGTCATTGTTGTCTCAGGGGAATCAAGTTCTAGAGTGGTCGTAACACTTGATGTGGCCCGCCTCCCGTCAGTTGACGAAGACAAAGTCGTCATTGCGCGCACTCCCAACAGAAAATGTGGCACGGTCATCACGTCGTAATTGAAGTGATGATAGGTGGATGAAGTGAGTTGGGAAGGTCTGGAGGGAAGCACTTTATCAGAGGATTGGCCCGCCGTGGCCACGACGTATTGAGCAGAAGCAATTCCAGGCGATCGCGACAACGACGATTTATATTTACCTGTGATCGTCATTGACGATGACAATAAGTGACGCTGTCTTGCCCTAGTTGGAACCTTCGGAACAGCGAGAGGGCGGGGTGGCTCATAGGTGCCAGCTCCAGCGCACTTACATAAATAAGACCTCGTCGAAGACAACCGTAACACGCGAAGCGAGCGTGAGTAAGGCAAGAGATGGATAAAACCACCGTATGAATTGCATATTTCGTGAACTGGTCAAGTGAAGGCAGTCCGCGCCCTGCTTCTGGCGAAGGTGCACGCCGACCGCAACTGTTGTTACGGTTCATGACATCCCGCTATGTTGCTATTCAGTGAGGCAAATGCTAAAGAGGGATTACACACTTGCTTGCTTGAGGAAACGCGAAGAGAATATGGTTATTTATAAGTCGATCGAGGAAACCAGGAGTAGCCTCGGCGCGAACTCAGAACGATAATCTTATGAATCACTGAAAATGCATTGGTTCTTCATCCAAGCATGAGAACTCGATTGGAGAGGTGTCGATTCATTCATTCGGGGTACCGCGGACACTGCAGGTGGGTGCTGAACTAGGAAGTCGAGTGCTTACTATGCAGCTACCACGACCAAGTAGATGTAGGACTTCAGACAAATATTGCAGACAACAGGAACGACTACACACAACAAAAATCTGAAAGTATACTGTGAACAAATAACAAGTCAGCTCAGTCCACATAACTTCGATGTCATGTCAGTAGATGGATGGCGAAGCGATATAGTTATATAGAGGCTGTATCAAGGTCTATAACGAATGTCGTAAACCTGCCTATGAGATCTAGCGGTGGGCTGCTTGAGAAAGATCTTCAATTATGAAACTTCGCTTATCCCCTGCCATTGGTCCATTCCAGAAAGATTTGAAGTCAAAATCAAACAAGTCCCAGAATGACTTTTGGGGCTGATGATAACCCACGTTAAGTGGCGAAATGTCATTAGTGGATGTGAAGAATTCGAAGTGTGGGTGGCGGACGGCAAGGTGAACCAGAAGATGACAGAAGATAATGAAGAGGGTGAGGGAGATGATGATAGCCGTTCGGGCTTTCAAGGGTAACTGGGGTTGTAGAGGAGAGTACTCCGCAATGCGGTCACGAAGCGTTGGCTTGGGGGGCGGAGTCAAGAACGCTATGTAGTACTCAGGTGCGTCAGGCGCTGGAGAGGACGGGGTCACGATGATCGCTGGCAAAGGAGACTTTTCCGTGACCTGCGGAAGAGATAAATCTACAGTGATTTGATTAGCGTTGCGATCTTAGGTATGCATAGTAACCCACCCAAAGGCGCAGGGATCAGATTGTAGTCGAGACGCTGAGGGAGGCGGTGGATGCGGGGAGCTGTATGATGGATTGAATCTTCATATTCTGAAATCCAAGCGAACAAACAACTCACCTCGGCGGGTCATGATGTGGGGCAGGGTAAAATAGAAAGCGATGCGGTGAAGTTGAAATGCTAATTCTTGACACTTGTTCCTGGCAGATAGGCTCTCAGGTTCAATGTAAGCCTTGTCTAGTCGGAATGAGCAACTGTAAAACGAATGTGGGGTAAAAAGAGCGTGGGTCTTCGAAAATCGAGCTGCGGTGGGAGGCAGCGGTTGTAGGTGGTGGTAAAGAATTAAACGGTGATGGGGACCGTTGGATAGAAGGTTCGTTGTGAGGTAATATCAATCTGCTTACATAACACCGCAGGGGGCTGACCAGTGCCTTTTGATCGCCCCTCGCAGGTACCCGCGCGCGCCTTGTCAAAACCATGTCCTTGCTCGAGTCTCCTTCGTTTGAGGCGATCTCCTCGGCAATAAAATCCACCGCACACTCGGATGGAAGCTACGTTCTTGCACTGACATCTCTTGGAAATTACTATGTTTCCTCGGCTTCTTCTCCGTCAAATGCAATTCATCTTTTTGACAAGTCATTTTTGCAATGCGTCCAGACCCTCCGAGGCCACGGCAACGCTACAACTGCCTTGCGAACGGTTAGAGGTGTTGGGGGATCTGATCGGCATATGCTTCTATCCGCTGGCAAGGATGGTAGCGTGATTGGCTGGGACGAACGTTCTGGTGCTCCGAGCATAAAAAGTATGTGTTTCATACTTTAACATTAGACCTTCGCATTTGACAGCTCAAGAGTGTTGTTATAACTAGTGGAGGCATCTGGACGATCTCGCAACCTTTTATCTTGCGATGCTTCTCATGATGGCTTGACTGTTGCTGCTGGGACGGACTTACAGAAGGAGGATGCGTTCATTCTCTACTGGTAGGTCAAACTCTTCTTTGCACAAGTGTGAAGTCCATAAATAAAATTATAAGGGACCCTCGAAAACCGGCTGTACCACTCCGCGTTCACGGCTCGACGCATTCGGACGACATTACTGCAGTGCACTTTCTGAAAAATAGCACATCTCCAACGTCTGGACAGATCATACTATCAGCTTCCTCAGATGGCCTGGTTAGCATGTCAAATTCTGCAGAAGATGACGAGGATGAAGCTGTTCTGAACGTCGGGAGCTGGGGATGTAGCATATCCCAAGCAGGCTGGGTCCACGGCTCCACTGCCACTCGTGTCTGGGCTGCAAGCGATATGGAGACATTCAGCTGCTGGTCAAATGAGGTATCATATGTTGGCAACACATTGATCTATTAGATTCTTATGATGGCCCACAAAGCTTGACATGTTGCAGAACTGCGATATTCGGCACCCTTCCGTTCATAGTCACGGGCGAACTTGGGTGACCGACTACGTTGTAACCTGCCACAATACGAAACGATCTGACAGTAACCTTGCTGTATTCGTTGGTTCGAATGAGTATGTGGGCTATGTCGCAGCTGTGACGCTTAACGTTGACCTCTCACGTAGGGGTGATGTGGCCCTCCTTTCAAGCTCGGATGTTGCAGACTCATCTGCGCCATGGACCATAAATTCGGTATGGGCAGGAGGGCATACTGGAGTGGTCCGTTCGGTCTTGTGGGATGAAAATGTGAGTTTCCCTTTGTGCAAGGACATTTAGTGCTTACCGGCAACATCAGCATGGAGTTCTCGTGACGGGGGGCGAGGATTCAAAGCTAATAACATGGCGTTGCCCTTTTCCTGAACTTTCCTCGGCATCCGATAATTCTGCAATGGAGATGGACTCCGTTGTCCTGAAACGAGAACGCGATGACGACATGGATGTCTGTGACAGTGAGCCAGTAAGGATGTTTCCTTGTCAATAACCTCGGCGAGCTTTACTCATGACGAACTGCTTTAGGATGGTAAGAAAGCCAAGCGGTAATCCTGGGGGATGAGCTAGTTTGGGTGCAAGGACTTCGATCGATTCATGGCTTCGAGGTTGATGCCGTGCATCAGTAGCACCCACTTGTATTCCCACCTTCCAAAAGTCTATCGGGACAGCTTGCTTAAGCTCCCGTTATAACTTGAAAATTTCGAACAGGCGACCCTCAGCAGCATTTCTTTCGCGGTCCTGGTTAGGGTGAGAAAGTATGTTTTTACACATTTGACAGGAAACTGCAGATGTCGGATACCTTCCAAAGCTTCTGCGCACACCAGCATCATCATTCTGGCCCGGAAGTGACCCACAGAATCTCATTTGGCATGAGTTCCGTTACCATCCACGACCTTGAAAGTGCATCGGAATATGCCTGCATCGTGATCAGCCCAAACGAGAACACATGGTACTACATCAGCAGTATTGGTTTTCTCGACGTGTTCAGGACTAATCATTGCATGAGAGACGATCTGTTTAGAGTCACCGATATATTCTGCAACCTCTCCTATTCAGCATGAGGGGACGCATTGCGACTGAATTTGCGACTATCCGGATCATTCCTTCATCGAGAGTGCAAAAGAAGAATAAACGATCCTGTGGCGCGCTTGTACTTTATACCCATCACGGACTCAACTATAGGGGAACATCGTGAGGTTCAATGACCGTGGAATGATAACCAAACGAGACTTCACGTACCGCTTATTACTTCCACCCCCGGGCCGGAGATGTATTACTTGGAGGTGAATGAGGAAATAAAAAACACTGGTTGCCATCATTAACACCCCAGAGGAGCTTCTTGGCCGACCATGTGTAAGCAGTTCCATTGTTTTTCTCCACATTGCGATCCACACTGTCGGCATCGAATTTCATGCAATCATTGACGTGTAAAAAGGTTACCAATAGGCAAAGTCTGGAAACTTTTCATCCGACACGCGCACTGTTCCATATGGAATGGGCATCATCCTTTTCATGTCATCTAGTCCAAAGGACTGATAAGAGCTGACTTCCCATGCCTTCAAGTTGGAGATCGTGTCTCTTGCCACCATGGACCATATCCCTGTCGCTGCTGGTTTCGCAATTCTGCTGATAATCTATAGGGTGTACCGCCGATACACTCGCATCTCTTTGGCAGATGTTCCCGGCCCCGAGTCTGCTTCATTTATTATGGGTATGCGTATTTCCCTTTTACTGGTCCTCTCGCTTGCTGATGTGGCTACTATCAGGGAATTTGAAAGAACTCTATCAAGGACAGGCAGCAGAGGCTGACTTCAAGTGGCAAGGTCAGTATGGGAATGTTGTTCGCTTCAAGGGCTTGTTTGGCGTATGTAATGACATCCGCACTTGCAGTATACGGTCTCTGATTGGATGATCCATAGGAAAACCAATTGATGATTTCTGACCCCGCCGCTTTGCATTACATCTTCGTGAAGTCGGGCTATCGATTTCCCAAACAGCGGGATCGCAGCGTTCTCGCGAAGATGATCAGCGGAAGGGGAATTATTTTTGCGGATGGTAGGTTTTGGCCACGAAACCCAAACATGAGATGATCTACCATTAACTTTTTGAAGGTGATGATCACAAACGACAGCGAAGAGTGATGCTGCCTGGATTTGGCGGACCAGAGTCTAAAACTTTCTTGCCATTATTCAAGGGCTGCGCGGAGTCTGTAAGTACCGAAGTCACTCAATGCCCCCTCGGCAAGCAACTATCCGATTCTTGACAGATGAGCAACAAATGGATGGAAATAATCAGTGACTCTGAAGAGCCGTCAGCAGAGTTTAATATTCCCGCCTGGCTGTCCCGCGCAACTCTGGATGCTATTGGGGAAGGTGAGATCCATGCGGGTTGAACAGTAGCATCTTTTCTCATCTCTTTCAGCTGCTTTTGATGTCCACTTCGGCTCCATTGACAACAACGAGAACGCTCTGGCACGTGCGTACGGTAGTATGATGTCAGTCTTGACTTTTGCCATGCACCAGAGTCTCCCTTAATTGATATACATTAAATTCGTTCTTGACCATAGGTCCGACACATTCGGATCTCCATCAGATAAGCAGGTATTTTTCCAGGCGTTTGCGAAGTTCATCCCAAATCGTATTCTCGAATACATCGGAGAAACGACCAAAAACCCTCGCATCACGCGCTTGCGTGACACAGGCAACTTGGCAGTGTCTGTTGCAAAGCAAATGGTAAAAGACAAGGCGGAAATGTTACTGCAGGGCAAGGGCAGTCGAGATGTATTCAGCCTGCTTGGTGAGTACACATCCTCATTCCGATCTAGTAAATCTGATAATAGGCATAGTTAAAGCCAATATGGATGTAGATGCAAAATCTAAGTTGACGGAAGAAGAATTGCTTGCACAGATGCGGTAGGTACACAAAATATTCCAGAATAGTGCAACTTACCTACTGATCACGGATCGCTGCAATTACACAGTACAATCCTTTTTGCAGGGCATGAGACGACATCGAACACCATTACTTGGGCGCTGCTCGAACTAGCCAAACATCCCGAGATCCAAACCCGCCTTCGGGCGGAGATCCAAGAAACAGAAGCCGCCATACACGCACGCGGGGATGCTGATTTCACAATCGCCGACTTTGACGCTATGTCATATACTAATGCCGTTATGAAGGTGCGTGATGTCATGTAAAACATTTGTGGTCTACCATGATACTGGCGTCATTGCAGGAGGTTCTGAGATTTTATTGTGTCGTATATCAAACCTACCGCTGCGCCAGCCAAGATGACGTTCTTCCGCTGTCACAGCCGATCACCAAGCGCTCCGGAGAAGTCATATACGAACTGCCGGTTCCGAAGGGTACACGGATAGTCGCATCAATTGCAGCGTACAACAGGTCTTAGGAAGTTCAACGCTGCGCTGATATTTTCCTTCTGACACTGCGTTCATTTCTGACAGAAACAAGGACCTCTGGGGTGAAGATGCACATGTTTTCAATCCGGAACGGTGGCTCAATGGCATAGCGAAAGAGAAGAAGGCTACGTCATTGGGAGTATACTCGAACTTGTAGGCGTCCGTTTCCGTTCATACGATACGCATCGAATCCCTTTTTTCAGGATGACATTCCTTGGAGGAGTGAGGGCTTGTATTGGATGGCGCTTCGCGTGAGTGATTATCGGGTGCCCCGCAGAGGTTGACTGAATTTATTATGTATGTAGGGTGATCGAACTCCAAGCATTTCTTACGGAGATGGTTGGAAAGTTCGAGTTTGCCCTCACTGATAAGTCTGAACGAGTTCGGCGGGAGGCTTGCTTTGTGATGGCTCCCACTTTGGAAGGCGAAGTTGAGAATGGCGTTCAAATGGCGTTGAGAGTATCGGTGGCACCGCGTGCTGAAAAAGAGTAATAGACATCACATATGCCGAGGGCCAAATCACTATGTCAATTTCACGTCAATGTAAGTTGAATCCTGTATGTATCAATAGCTCATAAAGTGAGAAGACAAGCCTCAATGAAAACAAAGCAACTTGAAAACACGAAACTCAAACTTGATAGATCGCCTTGTAGTCCCTACGGAGGATCGGAGTCCACTACCATGAGTGAGAACAATAGGAGATGCAATTTTTATTTCTCGAAGCTTGAGTTTTCGACCTCTTCGACATAATTATGGTCCAAGTCGCCCAGAATTCTTGTAGACCTACTGTATGCTCTCTCATTTTGGTGGGGCTGGCTCATGCATACGTGGAGGCTCAGAGGTGGTCAACTTGAACGACCGCATTTTTGATACTCTGTTCATGATATCATACTGGACGAAGAGAGAACGGAGATACTCTCCAGAGCGAAAAATGGGACTGTGAGTATATTTCTGTCGCAATCTTCTAGTTTATGAGGCCAACCATCTTTTTGAAATAAAAGAGCGGGACAGTGGATGTCGAGATCAAATATCGACACATGACTGGGAGAAGACCGCCTTCGGATCATGTCCAAGCAACTGCTGCCATTCATGTCCGGATCCACTGGCATGTATGCTGCTGGTCCGACTGACCAGCCCCAAATTCGAGTACTTACCTCCACTAGCTACGTTCCAGACCACCGTCGGGTTCCACCAGTCCCTCGGCCAAACTTTCAGTTCCCGTGCCGCGGCCGCGCCACTGACTGATGGTACCAAAGTCAAAACTCAATGCACTTGTCAGCATTCATGCTATTTAAGGTCGCCCGTGCCCCACATTCGGTCGACGGGCAGAACGGGTATGACGTAAGCAAGTTGTCTTCCCACTGGCAGCTCTGATCAGTGCGTCTGGACTCTGAACCCGTCTGTATTCTTTGGAAACTTCTCGTTCACCAAACCCCCGTTGGTGTGGTAAATAGCATGTTATTTACCGAAAAGCTGACCCAGAGTTTGTAGATCTGAGTAGCTCGGAACTACAAAACTGTTATGGCTGGCTTTTCATGTACATGATGTATTCGGGCCTTCGTTTGCTATCTATGAGTCTGACTTGACACTCAGTATATTGAAGTGCTGCATGTGTGGCCATGCACATAGGTAAAGGTACCGTGATCTTGGACGTACGTATGGTCTAGTACAACATCCGTATTTGCCTGCGACAGTTGAGCTTTCCTGCTAAGCGAACATACCCCTGGGCCATTTTTATGGGGGAATACTAGTCAACGATATGCACACAACGTATTTATGGTGAGCTTATTCATTAGAATACTTAGACATAGCCTGACCGATTCACATGGACCGGGCCACCATCAGTGGCGCCTCCCCATTCGAGGAGGTGAAACCTGCTAGCCAAGATCCGGGAGGGAGAAACACAAAGCGCCGTGACGTTTCCGGTGGGACACTACCGAGTTTATCAAGAGCCAAAATAAAGCCAAAAGTAGCTACGCCCAATGACCTCAGACCAACCATAGAAGGGCTCCCGGTTCGGTCTCTCTCTTTCTTTACTTGATGAGCAACAACGGGCTTGCTACCCCACACTGAGAATTTCAAAAATGGGTGAAGGTATAAGAACACTCGTCTGTCCTGCTGGTCACTCATCAAAGTCCATCACTCGACCCCGACATGCAGCCGTTCCTTCATTTTGCTTTCATTACGGCACTCGCTGCTGTTGCAGTCAAAGCTTCCTGTACGTAATCGTTCTCAGGCGATTGTGGATAACTGTTAACGCATCTGGCCCCACCTAGCGTTTACATGCGAGGACAAGACCGTCATCTCGTCTTATTTCATCGGGGAAAACTCAGATGTAAAGGTCGATACTGTTGCATGCTCAAACACCATCGAGAAGCGCGATGTTGAGCGGCGCCAGACGAATGTATGCGCCGATACCTGTATGTTGCGTTCACTCCGTGGCCTGCTCCACTTTTCCAAGCTGACAGCGCCAAGGTACTACCAACTGCTTTACTCCATCCGGTGGTGGTCCAAACCCTTACGATTGTCAAGTCATCTCAGATGCTCTCTTGTATGATAGTCAGAACGTCGGTGAATAGTACTCGTGTATAAATTCATTCGGGCTTCCTTCTGACGCTTGGCATTTGCAGGTGCACTTTTTAATATCTCAGTACGCATTCAATATAGCCACGAGAATTTAAGCTAATGCTTTGAAGTAGAGTGGATCCACTATCTATATGCAGTACTCCACTTGCGAGACGTTCTATGTGAACCAAGCCAGCTACAGCGAGACATACTGCAGGACTGACTGGGTAAAACCTTGCGACAAGTATTTGTTTCTTGTAGCTGACTCTTATGCAGGCTAACATCGTTGAATATGTCGCATTCAACTGCCAGTCCACACAGAATGCTCACGGAGGCAATTGTGTGCCTGCTAGCCAGGCGTGGTTCATTCAGTAAGTGCTTGTTTGCTACCTACTTGCCTGACTAATTATGATCTTCCAGAGTGCAAACAGCTGGAGCTTGAAATACAAACTTCATTTTAAGACTTGCATCGTACTAGTACTTGCTTTATTCGAGACCTTTTCATATGGAGTGTAAATGTTATTTATTTGGTCTAATTGTCAATGGCGCACTGGGATACACTACTTAACGATGGTTCGTGTCTGGGCAAGTGACAAGAGTATCTGTGCACGAGCTGCTGCGCTCAGTTGCAGAAAGTATTTCGAACTGTCATATGAGTGCGGTACCGAGCAGCTTATACGGAGGCGGTGTAACACCGGAAGCAAACCGCTCAGGAAGCGTTTTGAAGGTTCGTATTATGGAAAGAAAATTTGCCCAACGTAGGAACAACACGTCCTGAGCGAGACGTTAAAGTTACGAGGGTGCTAAGCTGCGGGCATACATTCGCCAGGTGTGATAGATGCTTGGCGAACGTACTGACTTCCAGGTGTGCCTGTAAGCGAAGAAAAAGGAAATCTTGTTCTCATATCCTTCCACCAGTTCGTCGCTTGTCCGGATCAACTTCCTGAGTTTCGGTAGGAGAACTAGAGTGTCCCGTGCTCCGGTCCTTCTGCCCAAACTCCGGAATTAATTAATGAAACGATATACTCCATCTGTCCCATATGAATGCTCAAGGGCTTCCGTTAGCAGACGCGCATGATGGGTACGTGTGCGCCATACGCGTTTGCTCCGCGTGCTCGGAGTGGTAATGGAACTCCTATAAGAGCTCTATGTGTGATGGACAACTCAGAGCTCTCCTGAGGTTAGGGCTATTATCAGTGTAAGTTCAGAAACGAGCTCGAAAACTACTTGTTAGAAGGAGCGATTGTTTTGCGGCGCTGACAATGGCGGTGAATGTTAAAAAGTGGGAGTTGAAAGAAAAAGTGGATGCTTATACTAGTCTTATTATTATAGTAGGTGCTGCAATTTCGGTAATCTGCATAGGAATTCTGATCGACTAGCAGACCGGGGCTAAGGCAACATGATTTCAATGTGTCGGTGAGGAAATGGGGAGTGCAGAATTTCATGGATCTTGAGAGCGCCGTGCATATGTTGCATCCGAATTCAGATACAACGTCGTAAGCGGGGCACAATGCGGGATACGTTCTGTCCACAAAGAAACCTTAGCAGGTGACCGCTGACCGCTGGAGCTGGATAGATTCCGATAGAAAGAATGAAGGTCGAATGTTAATACTCGAGTTACTGACTTCCGAGTCTGAATCAACCTCGTGTGTCCCCGGGTTACTTCCCACCATGACCGTCGGGCCTCACGCTGCCTCGTGCGACGTGAACTACTCTCGCTCCCTCATGAACTACTCCCGCTCCCCGGATCAAGCCCCCTTTTCCAAGCCGAACTTTTACCCGGATCTGTTCTCGTGCTTTATTTGAGTTCCGTTGAACAGCTTCGAGCAATGTCATTCCAGGTCCCAGCTGCTTTTGTGACGGTGTTATGGTATTCTGAGACTTATACTCTACAACAAAAGCGATACTACACGTAAGTTGCCACTATATGATGAATGGAAAATGATGCAAGCACGAGGACAACATATCAACATATACACAGCGGGGTATGAAGGGACCTAGATGTCGGTCAGTGTTGTCAGAACTTAGAAGAGGTCTTCAAGCGTCATCTGCTTGACAATGTCCTGTGGGTAAAAATACTGAATATCAATAGCAGAACGAGAAAAATGTCTCTAACCGTGTTTGACACCATCTGGGCGAACTCTTCGAAGCTGAGTTTCCCATCACGATCTAGATCGCCCTCCATGATTGTCTTATCGACGATTTGCTGGAGTTGTTGATCCTATTTCATAGATGATGACACTATGTGGTGCTCCAAGCATATTTCGAAACGCATGCATACCTTGAGATTATTCCCAACCATCATTTTCAGTACGAGAAACAGTTCTCCATTGGAAATGAAACCATCCCGATCTACATCATAGACCTTGAATGCAACTTTATCATAACCATTAGACCGTATTGATAGACCAAGATTGGAGACGCACATCGTAGCTTCTCTTCTCGTCCCCCTCGACTGCTAAATGCACTCAAGCCACCCACAAATTCCTGGAAGTCCACGGTGCCTCCTCCACTAGGATTGAGAAAAGGATATGAGTTCACCAAGCATCTACCTGACATCTTCAACGCACTCTTCATCAAAGATTGCAATCATCCTAGAGGCTAATGGGTTGGTAGCTATTTGCGGTATTTGCAAAAATTCTTCGCGATCTATGGAGCCTGAGCCGTCACTGTATGTACATTATGGAATAATCAGTAACGATCATCATTGACGAGATGATGGAGATGCGCCTGTCTAGCTTCATGAAGCGTTTCTTCAACCTCTCCAGCTCAGCTGATGTGACTGTGCAGCACAATCAAATGAGCATCCCAGAAAACAAAAATGAGGTAGCGCGTATAACGCACAGTTGGACCGCTTCTGCATGTCCTCCATAAACTGTGATGCTATTCATAGTGGGATAAGTGAGAGATAGGTGTGTTACGAGGAGACACCGACGTGTTTGACCCATGTTGAATCGCCTGATTTAACTAATGGGTGGAGTATCGAGTGCAATGGCGGTTGTGTAGCAGTGTTGATATAAGAAAGGCGAGAGTAAGTTGTCTTGTTAGATCTTGGAGGTCTTGTGCTCGACGATGGGGGAAGTAAGGAAGACAAGGGGTGCCAAGTCATTCCAGAATTTCTCACGACTACAGCTTTTGAAAGCAGCTGCAGACGCGTCTATCATCATCCAAGTCGCGACTGGCGGGGAGCTGGAACTCGAGGGCAGTGAATGTTGCGGCTATGGCAATTCACCACCATCCAAGAAGCGATGCATCCACGGGCACAGCGGCTCCCAAACTTTCCTTCGGTTGTTCTACATAGAAATTCCCCCTGGAACTGCAATTTACACCGCCTTGACAGGCGGTTCGTTGCGACTGGGAATCTCGGTCATACAACACTGTCCGCAAAGTCTGAGCCTGCGCTCTCTGATGCTCAGCGTAAGACTATATACGCGTTGTCCACTCCTCCTGGAAAAGCAGGCATCGCTGTCGTTCGAGTTTCTGGGCCGGACGCTATTGACGTCTGGCGACGAGTGACACGCAAATCGAAGTCTGGAGACATACCGACTCCATGGATGCTCCAGCGCAGACACGTTGTCGATCCAGAGACCGGTGAGAAACTCGATGACGGCTTGACCGTCTTCTTCAAGCGTGAGTTCTGTTTAGTTGTTCTAGGTAACTGAATACCTAATTGAGTACATTAGGCCCCAAATCATTTACTACGGAGGATACACTAGAGCTTCACATTCACTCTGGACGCGCAGTACTTTCTGCAGTGTTACGTGCACTTGCCAAATTGCCATATTGTCGGCCTGCTGCTCCAGGCGAGTTTACGAGACGTGCCTTTGAGGGGGGCCGACTTGATCTCACCCAAGTCGAGGGCTTGCGTGACTTGATAGATGCCGAAACAGAAGCTCAAAGAAGGGTTGCCGTCAGTGGAGCTGAGGTATAGGCTGTTATCACCGATAAACATCTTCGAGCTAACTGCAAACTTTTTAGGGGACGGCGAGATTGCGGTACGAAGCACTAAGGGCGCAGATACTGGAATGCCTAGTTTGTGTTGAAGGCTTCATTGATTTTGGAGAAGATGTGGATGAACTTGGCCAGGAGACGGTGATTAAGGAAGGCAGGTCCTTTACACACCCATTCGCATTTTCATCTGAAGCGGTTTAAGCTCGCGA
Organism: Rhizopogon salebrosus TDB-379; assembly: GCA_029603245.1. NCBI lineage: Eukaryota > Fungi > Basidiomycota > Agaricomycetes > Boletales > Rhizopogonaceae > Rhizopogon > Rhizopogon salebrosus. The sequence continues at coordinate 24,804 of MU837396.1, forward strand.
CCGTGCATTGTTTATAATCGACTCTATTCGTTCTCATCTGGATGATAACCGCCGCGGGGAGATTCTGCGCTCTGGAATCAAGCTTGCTATATTCGGGCCTCCAAATGCTGGAAAGAGTAGCTTATTCAATTTTCTTGGTATGTACTCGACGCCCTTTCTGAAATTCTGATTCGAACCCTTTATTTAGCCCAGCGCGATGCGGCGATCACGTCTCCCATTCCAGGAACTACACGAGATGTGCTTACGCTCACTTTGGACATAGGAGGTTTTCCTGTTGTTCTGAGTGACACTGCTGGCCTGCGAGAAACCGTGGATACTGTAGAGCAGCTAGGAGTGGGCCGTGCAGGCAACGCGTACGTGCGAGTCATGATGCACCGTACTGAATTATCTTAATATTTTCCTTAGTGTCAAAGAAGCTGATCTGTCTCTTTGTGTTCTATCCCTTCCGGATGTAATATTCTCTCCAGGCAGTGCTCAGCTTAGGCTCCCAGATGAGATCAAGGACCATTTGACACCAAATACCCTTTTCTTGTTGAACAAGTCTGATATTATCACGAACCTGCCTCCGGAGCAGTCCTTCACTTTTATGGAGTATGATGGTGATTGTGACAGAAAAAAATTGCCCCAATTATGGACAGTCAGTCTTCGCACATCAGATGGTACCCAGTCGTTTCTGGATGGTCTTGCGGAGGTTTTACGGACAAGGTACTTTAATTGTACCGATATAATGGACATCCTGACCTCCTCTTTAGATACACCGACGGTATCGATCTTACAAGCCCGCTCATCACTCACGCCCGCCACAGGGATTTCCTTGAACAAGCTGTCATGCACTTGGCGGAGTTCATTGCCTTCCGTAAGTACATCCGTTTGACTCACTGGTATATCATACCTATGTCCACTCAATCTTATAGCTCCATCTGAAATCGACATCGCGGCGGAGTCCCTCCGGTATGCAGCTCGTGCGATTGGTTCCGTTTCTGGACTAGATGTTGGTGTTGAGGAAGTCTTGGGCGGAATATTCAGTTCGTTTTGCGTTGGCAAATGAATGCTAGCTTTGTGTATGTGTTGCTAATGCATGGGGCCAGTATTAACTGAGACCCCCTATAATTGCTGTGCGAACTAAGGATCTACCGGCCCGTCACTGACTGATATCGGGACTGCCTGATCAGGCCATCTCTCACAACTCCAAATGACCAAGCAGTCTATGGGGATGGCCAGGACGCCCAGTAAAAGGAATGTCGCAGTATTGGTAGTTCCACCATACCTCTTTCTTGGACCTTACACTTCTGCATCGAGATCTTTCATTGATTCAGTCGGCATTACCCACATCATCAGCATTGGCAGGACGCCAGCTTGCCTTGACCACCCCAATGTCCAATACCACCGCTTGCAACTTTTGGACAAGGATATGTCCTCCATCTACGCGGCCAGTGATAAAGCCAACCAGGTCATCATGGATGCTAAAGACAGCGGAGGGAAGGTTCTTGTTCACTGCGTCGCGGGGGTGTCTCGCTCTCCGACGATCATCGCAGCTTATCTTGTCTCGAGATGTTCTATGTCGCTGAAGGATGCGCTTGGGTTGCTTGTGCGCGTGAGGCCTGCTGTGTGTCCGAGATCAGGGTTTATCGCTCAGCTGAAAGAATTAGAGAGGAGGGTGAGGGGGTGTTGTTCGCTTGACGTGAGCTTTCTTCCCGGTTCTAAGGAGGCGCGCTTGGCACTCCTTGCAGGGTGATCAAACGATCAATGATGGTATGTTCTTGGGATTTACTTGGATTATCGCCTCGATGACGTGTTGTACTAGGGTGAAGCACTCAACAGTATCATTTAGAACCTTGCATGAGCCTTGTGGTCGCTAATGGAGATGCCTCGGGTCAGCTCAAACTCCCGGCTTCTGCGATGTGTATTGTTCGCTCTTGCCACGTACTACCGTCTTCCGTCCCCCCTTTACCCCGACATGAGATCACCCCAGACGGATATTCTGTACTCATTATTCCTGACGAAAGAAGTGCGGTCGACATATCCCGATCTTACGTTTGCGACGCGTCACGAAAAATTGACCCTCATGTCATGAGAACGACTTATGTTGAGAGGGTGACTTCTTTTCTATGACAGGAACGGTAGATAACAAGAGGGGATCCAGTTGGGCTTCGATGCCGCCAGAGGGGCTCTGTGTAGGACGCAACATAGTGAACAAAGGAATGTTCTTATTGCAGAAGACATGCAGAGGGTACTCATGCGGACAAAGACTATTAAAACGATCGGCATTGCTGGATGCCGAGAGAAGGTAAGCTATACCACTTACCACTTGACGATGAGTTAGGCAGTGCGCGGAGCGCACAGGAAAATGCAAACCAAGGAACGGCTAAGAATAAGAAGTACACCGAGCGCTCCACGACGGCCTATTTCGAGTTCGCGGGAAATGTGGCATCGTGTTTCCCAGAGTTTCCGAGTTCCTGCGGGTGCGAGATGAGAGGACAAAATTATCATGCAGCAGACGCTACCGAAGAGCGAGAGCATTCGCGTGGGCTGTCTGACCATTGTAAACCGTGTCCAACTGTGGTACAAGAAAAGAGCGAGCGCATAGGACCCCAGCTGCTCCTATGCCGCAGTTTTAAATTTTTGCTTCCGGGGTCGTGGGTAGTGGGTAATTTCCTGACCTTCTGGGGTTAAACCTTAGACTGCCTTCCAAGAAGCCTATGGCTTCCTACCTGCATTCAGGGGTACCGGACGGGTGTTCTGAGATTGCGGAGAAGGAGTTTTGTGCTTGCTAGTAGCGGTCACATTTGCCCTGTTTATTGCTTTCTGATCCCATGCTAGTCAACGAAGACACACATTCGAGACAGTAACGGTACGCTCTTGACACATGCCAAGGCAGTGGCCCTGGGAGTGTTGATTGGAAAGAGCCCCAGCTAAGATAAGATGAGTATCGTACATCACGATGCTAGTGCTGCAGGAAGATACCTGTGGGTCATCGAGAGTATCAATACTTACCGGGTCATTAAGATGTGGCGCAGCCGCAGTGAGTCGAGTAGCATTTTTACTGATAACGGATGACCCACGGCGGCCTCGTCCAATATGTTCGTAATCGCCCAGCGCCCGTGCGTCAGTAGTACATAATCGAATGCCACTTATGACAGGCGCAGCTAATCATTTCCATTTATTGAATCCAATGGCGCGCTGGGGCTGTAATGACAATGACGATCAAACATTCACACTTGCATGCTATTGCCAAAATTAGACTGGTTGGAGCGAACATCCCAGCCAAGACGTACCTGGTTGTGTTACACGAGAGAATTATGGTAATTCGATGATCGAAGTGACAAACTTTCGGTCGGAGATGTATGTGTACACTTTGGAAGTATGATTTTGAGACTTTTTGACAAGCTGCAGGAGTCGGGGTCCTAAAGGATCATAATCATATGTTGTAGTGTCGTCGACTCGGAGTGATGCGAGAGTTCTCCCGCGAAGGAGGATGGGCGATCCCACAAGAGTGGCACCAAGGGATCGGCTTTGTTTCGTTCCCATCAGGCGGGTCGCAGAGTTCACCCTATGCGAGTTCATTGGAGCTAGAGGGGGGAGAACATCTGCAGTGCAAAATCAGGAAGACGGACCGGAAGACACCGAAATATTGGCAACTCCGTGTTGACACGTGTTATGGCAATTCAATGATTTATACTCCTGACAAGGCTCTGCATGGCCTTAGTTCATCCCTCCTTCGTTCGCGTTTCGCCACACGCTCAAAGGCGCCCAACCATGAGTATGTCAGTAGAAGACCTCGTAGCCTCCCTGAACTCAAGTCACATCGGCCAAGAAGCCATCGACCTCGCAGCTCTTCAAGTACGTACAGAAAACGTTATTCTCCGCTTCCCCGCATTTACTTATCTACCCACGTCGTGGCGCAGGCGCAGCTCTCTCAAACCCTCTTTGCACATCAAATTGCACCCTCATATACAGCTTCAAGTTCACCCCAATCATATACGTATGCTCATAATGCGAATGCTGCTAGACGTGACCCCTCCTATGTGCAACACTGCACGACCCCAACTACACGCACCCCTTCCTCCTCCATCTCGTGGCCGGCAGGCCACATGCCTGTAGAATTCACTCAGAAGCGCAGAAGTAGCATTGCTCGTCCCCATACCCGTCGACAAAGCGTAGACGAGGGATGGTGTGACGTTGATGAGCTGGATGAGGAACGCATGGTCGAGGACATGATAGCGCCCTCTTCCCCTCACTCTCCCAAATCCTTCATTTGGGGTTATGCGTGCTTGAATGCTCCACAAACACCGGCCACTACCCCAATCACGATTGTCGGCACACCAGTCGAATCACAGTCTTTATTTACCACCACAGATCCGTTTTATCTACAGGCCTCTCAAGCACCTGCGACCTCACAACCACCCTCATCTCTATTTGGAAATGCAGGTCGTCCATCAAACCACTCGCCTTTTGTGAGGAGCGGCTGGGAAGGCGCCCCTATGCAACCTGCTGCAACCGCCTGGGATCGCTGAGCTCCGGGACCCCTTTCGGCTCGTCCATATCTTTTGCTCATTATCCGAACCCATGTCCGCCGACCATGCCATCTCGTCAGTTACATCTTACCACGTATAATTTATGGCACAATGCGTGCCTAGCCCCACACGACCTCTACAGCCCTCGTACACGTGCAAACATTCGTGATTATTTAACCCCAAGCCTCCCCACTTCCTACAGGAACGAATCTTAGATCCATCTGTCTCAGAATCGGTCCGGTATTGACCACGTGTAACGGCTATTGCGGGCTGGGTTGCGAGCGAGAATTCCTTTCCGCCCCTGCGTGGATTCTAAGTACTTCCTGAAAATGATTGTGGCAGATTTTTTCATCCGTTTACTGGCTTCTACTAGATGCCCTTATTCACGCAGTCCGTTTTTTTTTTTTGTGTACTAATATATTAGCTACTTGGATTTCCGATACACATATAATCAGGTTTTGTAGATTCGATTGTCTAAATACAACATCGCGGTGGCGCGGGCGCCCATCCCCAACAGTCAAGAGTCTCTCCTTTTGAAATACCTTTCACATTAATTAACACGATGATTACACGTCCTCTAACACGAGGACGTCTTAACCCCTCTTACTAGGATGAATCGTATGATACAGATGAGAGTGGTCAGCGGGACGCAATCGAATGCCTCGTTGAAGCATGCGGCCTTCGCTCGCCCATACAACCATTACTTCTATGGAATGCTGGGATGCCTGGTGTCGCATTCACGTCGAAGGAATGGAGTGTACTATGGTGCATAATTTATTTGCTGAAGATACGATGGATCCACTACGAGTTCGAGCCAAGGATTTAGCACGATGTATTCTGCTCGCTGCCCATCAGTTATGACACCCGCACCCAAAGACAGACTCTCCAATGGAGAATCTAACCGTGCCAAAAATGCCTTAAACTCCTGACGGGGCCACTCTAGTACGAGACGGCGAAGTTCAAACTTGCCTAAATTGGGGAGATTGAGTATATTGAACAGAGTGAAGAGTGCATTTGGCCGTGGAACTCTAGAATCGGTAGGGACATCAAATTCACGATAATCCATGTCGATGCACAAAGATCAAAGGTTCGCATGTGCTAAGGGCCCAATAGGAATGTCACATGTGAACCAATGTGTGGACTCGAGGTTGATCTCCAACGAGGAGAAGTTGGGAGCTAGCCGGAGCAAGCGGGTGAATGCAGGTGTATGGCATACGGTGATCTTGACATGTGTCAGGGGGGACCATCCTAAATCGAACAAAGATATGCTCGTTATGTCCCATGGGGGCTCAGATAACTTGAGACTGTGCAGAGTGGATGGCATATGCAAGAAAATATCTTCTGTACATTCCATCCATATACCAGGTTCCTGAAGTGCCGGGAAGTCTCGCAACAAATTGAAAAGTTGACGTTCGCCTGTGCCAGAGTAGTAAGGTCTGATATACAGAGACAGAGATATGGTTTGGTTCATGTAAGGTTGAAGGAAGTAGGATTGGAATGCCACATGCGCTGCATATGACTGTTAACGAGAGCGGACATTCCCGGCACCGCTCGAGCCACGTATCATAGAACAAGAGTGCCTGCTGCAAGTGGGCACGGCCGGGGACACCATCTACGGTATACTCTGGTTAACAACAGGGGGGCTAGTTGGTCCGAGTCTAGCCGCGAGTGATCAGTTTGCGGAAGGCAGTGAACAAATATTTGGAATAGGAGTTCATTCGGCAAGCACGAGAGACCGCCTTCGTGCGAGTTCACTAATCGGGTGGCTCTGTCCTGGTGACATCGGGGATTTCTAGATCTATCCATGACGTATCCTTGCTGAAGTGATTGATCATTATCAGCACAGCGTCATAGGTATAACACAGCACTTACGATAGTGCTGACGTCTGAGCTGGTTGCCATCCTCTCCATTGCCTCAATGTTTGAATGAACGATGAATCGAGCCCCCGAGGTGGTTGCCGGTGTTTGTCGCTTTGTCAGCAGAAAAAATGTCCGTGCGCTTCCTGGATCAGCATTCCTATGACCTATCACAGCACATCTAGACGTCGGTCGATGTTTTGGGGCATGGGTAAAAACATCCCAAGTTGCTCCATGAAGGAGAAATGAAATATGATTGAATATAGAGTTATATGTTTGACGAGGCCAAACAAATACCGCCCACAAGACCATTAAAGAGTGCAGAATCAAACGTTAAAAGTTGTTGATATTCTTCCTGCATGAAGAGACTAACTGAGAATCACTAACACGATACACGAATAAATGTCTTACCTGAATAACCTTTGGCCAGGCTTCTGCTAGCTTAACGCAAGTTCTTTGAAGGAGTGCCTTGTATTCCAGCGCCAGGCTACTTGCACCTGAAATGCACCAGTTATGACAGTGAACAACGAAGTAAAAATCACCTACCCGTATCATCCGCAAGTTGAGAATGGCTAGCTTGACCCTCCAACTCAATATCCGTAGCACCAACCCACGCGCGTCCAACTGCATCAATGATATTACACTTCCACAGGTACATTCGAGGGGCACAGGTTTCGATACAAGTGCAGAGTGCACGGAGAGAAGATACTTTGAGCCTCAAGTCGATGTAACACGGAAGAGCGGGGTAAGCGGCATCTGGCGGGAGAAGAGCCTGGGTCAGCTGCGGAATTAATGCCTAAGAACGATCATGTCATTAAAAGTTATTCAGAAAGTGGTGAACAAGAGTGCACCTTGAGCCACCTGGCAGCACCAATTCCGAGATGGGTAAGCACAGGCGGAAGCATATCCATTGCCGCAAGAACGGCCTCGTGGTCGGCATATGCATATAGGAAAACAGTGCCAACGAGGGAGGAGCCAAGGAGTGCTGATAGACGTTCATATCGTGCGGCTGGATGTGCGCGAGAGGATGACGACTTCATGACAGTGGGGTCTGGAGAGGGAAACGTAGATGTAGGTGGAAGTGGGGCCGGTGAGGGGGGTGTGGTGAGGTCAATCAGTTGCAGGGTGGTAGGCACGGCAGCGCGGATTAGATTTGGCGTGAGCGGATCGCGCAGGTGGTTAAATGTACCGCTCAATGACTGCATTAGATAGTATCAGTATTCACAGGTGGTTGAAATTTACGCGCCATAAGAAGGATGGGGGTGAAGAAACGTATTGTACTTCTTCAAAACATTGTGACGTACTGTGAATAGCAGGCCATCAACTCCAGTGCGCTTAAGAAGCTCTGGTGGGACGCGATAAAGTAAGTCGGATACGAGACGGACTCCCTGTAGTTTGTAAGATGCTTCAAAATCATCGAGGAAAGTCATCACTGGAGGGATGATTAGGTGCCAAACGGATTCATACGTGTAGGCCTACAAGGTCGAAATCAGAAATGATCAGTGACAATTTTCATCTGCAGCACGTACGTCGACGTTCCGTAAACACCATCCAAGCACATTAGCAGTTCCTACACGCGTCTTCCATACCTGTCCCTCGTATGCGTCCTGTGTATCCGCTGGCTCATGCAGTTTGCGCCCCGTTTGCAAGTTGAGGCGTGGATGCGGGTTGGCAACGAAAGCAGGTTTGAGGTGATGCGTCAGGATACGCGTTAGCACAGCAGGAGGAATATGTGGTGCTGTAAGCGGGTCGAGAATAGCTGTAATAATGGTGAGACACTTGTCGAGGACTCGAGGTACAGTCACAAAGGGAGCATACATCGTACGAGAGACGAAGCATCATCTGGGATCCATTCGCCAGGTCCATCAAATGAGCCTACGCGTGCAGCAATATCTGCCTGCTCGTCGACCAGTAGGGTTGTGATGCCGTGATGCATCATGAGCAGATCACGCAGGCTCGTCAGGCTAACGCAAACATCGTTTTTCCACTGGATGAGTTGACCAAGGATTTGTTCATCCGTGAGCTTATCAAATCGGGAGAAGTCCTGAGGAATGGAAAGAGCCGCGAGTAGACTGGGAAGTGTCGAAGAGGTCATCGTTGTTTTGTGTTGACGATTGCGCGTCGAGGTATACGGTATACACCGTAGAGGTACTTAGTTGCCCCTTCTTTACTCTCGCTTGACCAACATCGTGGTCAACTCTTTACATTTTACTGGTACTCATAACACCGTCATTTGGACGAATGTCATGAATGCTTCCCTACTCAGTACGCTTGTGTAGTGTTTCTCCGAGTTGTGTACTAATAAGCTATCATACTAAGACCCATTTACCGTCACCCACCCGACTGCTGTACAAACTTCCCTGGTCTCTGGTGCATCCTTAGCTCGGTTTGATCCCACTGGCAAGTTCGTTGCAGCCGGCCGGTCGGACGGCTCAGCCGCTATCTGGGATCTCGACACCCGAGCTGTGATAAGGTGGTGTGAGGGTCACGTCAAAGCCGTGACGAGCGTCGAGTGAGTGTTGCAGTGCTTCACCTATCTTGCATCAACTGATCATATCCAGTTGGTCGCGGAATTCTCGTTATGTCCTGACATCGTCCAAAGATTGGAACGTAATCGTATGGGATCTCGCTTCTCCTACGGACCCTCCACAGCGCTGCACTACAATACGATTTGATGCACCGGTTGTTAGTGCATATTTTCATCCACGAAATAGGTGCGCGTCGGTTCTTTGCTTATCTTATCATAGGTTGACGACAGATGCAAGCGTAGTCGCATAGTGCTTGCTTTACTTAGCACTGGTGAGGCATACGTGGTTGATTCGCGCAAGGAGCACAGAGCAAGAGTAGAGCTATGCGAAGGTTTGAGTGAAGGTGACGACGAACGTGCACGGTATGCAACCTGGTTTCCTACTTTGCGATATGAGCTGATGAGATAGGCTAGTTCCATCATGACTACTGCGCGATTTGACCCGTCTGGCAGGCACATATTTGTCGGGACCTCTACCGGAAACGTCCTTGTGTTCAATAGCAGAACAAAAACTGTGAGGAATTCGAACATATCAGAAGGAAATAGATTTGATCGTGTTAAAAGATGATTGCACGGCATCGTATAACAGGCGCAGGTAGCATGAAGAACCTGGAGTTTGCTAAGACAGGGCGGTATGTGACCTATTCTCCCATTCATTTTTCCTGTTTATCCTCTCTTGTTTAGACGCTTCGCTACTAATTCCACCGATCGCGTCATTCGGCAGTTCATCCTCCCTACTTATCCCTCGCCCAGTATTGGTGCCGAATGCACGATTTTAGACACAGAACTTGAGCCCACGCATAGATTCAACGATCCCATCAGTAAGGTTGCATGGCACGCCATGTCTTATAGCCCCGATGGAGAGTGGCTCGCTGGAGGTACGCTGTCATCTCAGCATCGTCGATCATACTCAGACTGTTACGGGAGCACAGGTGCAGCGGATCCTGCGACCCACAAAATATATATCTGGGATATTTCAAATGACGGCCAGTTCGCAACCGCTTTGGATGGCGGTAGGGAACCACTTATAGATATACATGTGCGTCTGTTCAGTCACGTTGCCGGATTTGCATCCATAATAATTTTCAGTGGCATCCGCATGCCTCTCGGCTTGCGTCAACGACTAACCAAGGTTCTGTGCTTATTTGGCATTGTCCCTCTCCAGAACGGTGGGGTGCATTTGCTGGCGGCTTTGAAGAAGCGGATGAGAATGTGATGTATGAGGAAGGAGAATCAGAATTTGACATTGTAAGTTATACCTCCTATTCATATTTCAATTTTAAAACCGTGAATAGGAAAATGAAGTTGAACTCGCAATGCGGAAAAAGCTCCAGGAAGATGAGGAAGTTGACATACTTGGTGGAGTTGATGACCTTGTTGATCACAAGGTTAATGGTGTTGCAGGTGACCCTGATGACGAAGACCTTGAATGGGCTGATGATGAACTAGATGATGATCAGCAAGGATGGAGATTGAAGGTGATTATGGTTGATGATGATGATGCTTATTAGTAGGGTTGTCCAAGATTATGACATCAACTCACTTTGCTCATTTGGTATGATCATCAGGGTAAGTTTTCGACACCCTAGTACTATTACTCCTGTCTGTGCTTGAGCACAAAACAAGCACTGGCAAAGAGGTCCGAGGGGCAAGAATGGGCATGATAGTTGAGTGATGGTTTGATTAGTCACAGTGCAAAGTTGGAAATATATGGTGTGCACCTAAATCTGCCTCCAAATGTCTGCTTCTATGATGAATCAATGACTGCAGTTCCAGCTTTGAAGACTTGTCTGAGTCTGGTGCCCAGATGACTTGAAGTCTTGAAAGGTTTTATGGCCACCACCCCAACTAGCAGGCAGCTCAAGCCTGCAATACTAACAGACTCACTGAGAGGCATCATGCCACAGATTCACTTCTGGATCTCATCTTTTGACCTCTGACTCATGTTTAGTAGTACAGGCACACCTGCAGCCTGAGCTGGACCCCACTGGCAGACCTATGTAGTATACCTCCACACTATCATATTCCATGCTTAATCAGTTCACTTCCAGTATCTAAGGGCCTTCGGTCTCGGTCAGAGATAACAGGGGTGCAAAACCCCCAGCACTCAAGCTTGAGGGTGTCCACAAAGAGATTGAATTAGGCTCCCCTGGCATTTCCAGCAGTAAATAGCTCTGATGCTGCACATTCTCTTATTTGATTCATGACATCACATCTCCTTATCTCTGTCCCAACTCTAGATGATCTCCAGAGCTGTTCATCTTCTGATTTTCCATCTATTTCAACCCTTTCCATTCTGAATGTCATTTTGATCCCCTGTTACGATCTCTGGCCATCCTACTTTGTCAGTAGTGCTTTCTGCTATTTTGGCCCAAGTTCTATGCTGATGTCCCCTTATGGTGCCCTTTAGTGTCTCAGATTGGGGATGCTAAAGTGTGGGTCAAGTAGTAGTAAGTAGGTGTGATTCTAGGGCAGTACAAAGTACATAAGCAGCAGTGACTCTTATATAGATAGAAGCCTGAGTCCAAAAGCAGATTAGTAATCAAATGGAAGGCCAAAGAATATCATAGAATGTCTGAGGAGTTGACTTTAATAAGTAACATGAGGCAAAGATGTGGCCATCAGGCGAGTGCCATCAAATAGAAGCATGCTATGAGGAATTCTTAAGGTTGGGAGTGCATGGCTTAGATCTAGATCAGGGTCTAGGAAATTTCAAGTTATCAGCCTGCCTATGTCCCAAGCACTATGGTAAAATAGGAGGTGCACGGCCATGTACTGCTCCAGACAGTCACAGCATCTTCATGCTAAGATACAGGTTCTGGGTAACTGTAGTTGATTCATATTATGTATTATTATGAGCTATTTGGTTCCAATGATTGGGCCTGCTTCCTGGGAAGTATTAAACCTGATTAGGCAAATAATTGGTGGAGTGCCAAGAAGAAGCATGTCAATAATGCCAAACAAAATTGACATTTATATAATAACTTGAATTCAGGCCAACCATTTCCCTCCACACAGTATCAACAATCACTCCCTGGTAAATATATATTTTCTAATTTCACATTGTCTCACTTTTCAAAATTGTCATTTAGCTTCAAGTTTAGGTTGCTTTCAACACAATTGGACAACTTATGATGCACCAACATTCAGTTGCACATGCACAATCATCTGTCAGTATTACATATGTTCAGCACATACCTTTGATTGCAATACACTTTATTAACTCCCTGACTTGCAGAGACATCATCTGGCCAAAAGTGTCCATTTTGATAGTTTTCATGAAGATTCCAAAAAGCAAAAGTAGGTTTATTAGCAGTCAGTGAAAATCTTCAATATTAAAATGCATTCCAACAGTGCCACTTGGGTGGTGGATCCATTAAGCTTGCATTCAACACCACCAAAAGCAGTCCCTCAACCATTTCAAAATGTTGTGGTTGAAGACTGCTCTCTTCCTTCATGGACAGCACTAGTTGTCTCTGAGAGTGAGGAAAGTGTGGATGAGATCTCTCCACATGTCAAGGAAACCCATCCTTCAAAAGCTAGAGGAAAGATGCCGCAAGAGCTCCAAAAAACTTCAGATCGTGACTCTCTGGTTACAGTTCCTCAACAGAAAGTTCAGCAAGCTTCAAGTTCGGGCATATATTCCGCGTCGCGAGATTCCCCGGGCCCTACAAGCCTCCAGGAGGTCCTGCAAGCAACATTCAATGCTAATGGTTCACACACCACCCCTCCGCCGGTCAAGCCCGTTGAAAGCGAGGGTAGTTACGCTGACGTGACTGTTGTGCGTAACAAACGGCGCCTCATGGTTCAACGCGATCGCAGAAGTACGAGCGAGCAGTCCGACGTGGCACTCGCCGTACCAATTCCAAACGCCACCACTGGCACAGTGGTTCCAAGAACGGTTCCGCGAAAGGTCGCGCCCATTCCCTACGAGTCCTTGCAAGGGGTCATCGATGCTGCATTGGACACGCGGGTAGCCACTATCACTTGGCGTCGCCCACGCAGTATCACAATGGGAACGACCCAGCGAGTTTCGCACGACGCGACTGCAAGCGCGAAACGTACCCCCTTCGCAGATGCAATTTTTCGCTTTGATAGCCCCACTGCTGCACATCAGAGAGATGATGACCAGAAACTTAAGTCGGAAACGCATTCGATCGAGGATGGACGTCGTGCTCTGCCACGCAAACTTACGCGGATGCTGGACCGTATTCGACCTGCCGCAAGTTCATGGCAATCCCACGGAGAGAAATTCAATGAACGGCTATATGCAATGTTCGGAGATCCGCCTCCTCCTCCCCCGTCGCCTCCTCTCTCGGATATGAATGAACGCCTTAATCGCATACGTATCAATATTGATATGTTGGTATCAAAGATGAAAGCAGCGCGCGAGCCGCGCGAGCAAGTAGCAAGCACAGCTCTCAGCCCCATCTTATCCAGTGGTTCACCATCCTCCAATACTTCGTTGACGGAAATCACCGAGGCCACCAGCGTGGCTTCGGACCGTCACGATGTCTCCAAAAAGAGAACTTATTCGGAGAGCCACCTCGGAGAAGAACATGTGATGAAGAAGCAGAAAATTCAAATTGACGAAGACCAGATCTTAGAGTGGGTTACCGCATTGCAGCGACTGGTAAAAGGAAAGGCGAAGATTGACCACAAGGTATGGGATACGATTATTACTTCTGGATGGATTCAGTTATTGACAAAATATCAGGGTATGGCCCATTTGAGCGTGGTATTGGCTGAGATAGAGTCGGTGTATCCGCACATAGATCCAAAACTCGCACAGGTTAGTCAGTTATACGAACACATCTGCAGCATTCTCAGCTCTGCCCACCTTAGGTCACTTGTCTTCAAGACGTTTTGCAGCAGTTGGCGCAATTGGAGAATATTCCGTTCGGAGACAAACACGACCTTCGCCATCGTGCAGAGGTCATTTTGGCTGAACGGCCACGCATCAAGGCCTAAGCATCATTGGAGAGGATTCAGTCAATTTTTAGTGGCATGAGCACAATACCCTTCGGCAATTTCTTATACCTAGTATATTCATCGTTAATGGCGTTCGTCAAACTCGTCAGGTCTTGGAGGTGGTTGATTCCGAGCTCCTGTTCTTTCATCCGTGCAATATAATACAGAGTCTATCTTGAACTGAATTCGACTGCCCCCGCACGCTTCAGTGCATGGCTTCTTCTATCTGTTCCCTCCAGCGCTTCTGGATATCGATCGTTTCCCGGAATATCTTGTACTTAGCATCTAACAGTTTCTTCACCTTCGGCGGTGCGGCAGGCGCCACGAGTGTACCGGGAGGCGTCATTTCAACCTAAATTACGATAAGTCAGCATCTGAATATAGCGAAATGCACCATTCCTTACCATAATCTTCCACATATCCTCTCCTTCTTTGACACCCTGCGCGGCGATTCTTCCCAGCATCGCGGCACCGAGGACCACGGCCTCAGAATGAGACTTGGGGAGGACGATGGGGATGCCGCATGTGTCTGCAAAGAGCTGCATCATGACTGCATTCTTTGCCTGTCCACCTGACATGTACAGCGAAGTGATGTCATGCCCCGCCGCGTTGAGGGAGTCGACGATGTGTCGTGTCTGAAGGGCAATAGCTTCGAGAGTAAGGTAGTACTTGCGAGCGAGGTCGGCGATAGATGAGTCCTTGATGGAAGTAAGATGACTTAACTGAAATTCAGTTCTTCATCGTAATTTTACTCACCAGCTCAAGGCCAACAATGGAACCTCTCATTCGAGGATCGGCAATTGGAGACCTGTTTCCTGCGATAGAGGTGAACAGAGACATCGATATCGAACTGGCTTATCTCACCATGGAAATCGGGGTAGAAATGTACATCCTTCATGAGTTCTGTATAGGTTTCAACATGATTCTCGAGGCGCAGTTTTTCGAGGATATCCAGGAGGACTGTGGACAAACGTCAAATCATGGACCAGTATGAGTAGCTAAACGCACCAATATGGATAGCTTTGCCCTCTTGCTTTGCACGCTCTTCAAGTTCAGGATACGAGTGGTGAGTGGTGAGGATGAAGTGAATGAGCTGGCCCGTGGACGATTGGCCTCCTTCATTCATCCACCAGCCAGGGAATGCCGCATCCTATAACCATAAGAGAGTGCATAATAAGGGGAATGGCGCGAAATACCCTATATGGGCCCCATACGCCCTTGACGAAGACACCTTCCCGACTCTGCAAACGATGTTATCATCTGGGTAGGGACTGATTGTGCAAGGAAACTGACCTGAACTATATGACAGGTACTTGTGCCAGCAACAGCAGCCAAACGGTGCCGAGACTCGTCAAGAGAAGGAAGCACGTGTGAGAGTTGACCGTTCTCCGTGTATCGAGCAGCGACTGTACCCATCCAACCAGCATACCTAGTGCAACACCAATAGCATCTGTATCGTCGTAGTATGGGTATCAATAGAATACGACGTACGCGTCAATTAGACCGCTTCCAACGGCGGTGCCCTCGACAAGTCCGAGTTCTTCAGCTGCCTTTTTAGACAAGCCATGACCAACTGGACTTCCGGCAGCCTGCACTTGTCCCCTGGCGGCACCCATCTGCTTCCAGTCACCACCATCGACTAGTTCACCAAGACCAATGCGTTCGAAGAAGTCCGGCTGCCAGCCTTTGTCGGGAACATAAGAACATTTGCACGTCGTTGAACAAAAGGAACGTGTGTTATCTCCAGTTGCCTTGTATGTGAAGAAATCGGGAAGGTCAAAGAATTGGCATCGGGCGAACAGAGCAGAGCCCATGTGCTTTTTGAGCCAAAGAATTTTAGGCACCTCCATCTCAAGCTATTCGCAAGGGAAGGATTAGCTGGGCAAAGTGGTTTCGGGGTTGTTACATACACTCATGGTTCCGCCAACATAATTCAAGACGATAGACCCAGTGGAGTTGATAAGTTCAGCCTCCTTCTCAGCGCGATGGTCTGCCCACAGGATAATGTTCCGATCGCCATTCTTGCCAATATCGCCTCCCTTGGTTACTGTTACTGGATTGCCTTCGAAGTCTGACACGGCGAGCGAACAAGTAGCATCGAAACCGAGTCCCCTGACCGCGGTGGCGGGAATGTTCGACTGTTTCAAAACGTCCTTCACCGCAGTACAGATCTGCTCCCAGATATCATTCGTCGATTGCTCGAAGATACGATGATCGTGCTGATCACGCCAGGTGATGGTGTCCTTTGTGGAGGATGCTTTGATCTCACCGTTTTGTGCGACGAGAGACGCACGAGCAGAGCCAGTGCCGATGTCGATACCGATGAAGTAGTGCGTTTCGCTACTCATTGCGATGGGTGGCACTATGGGAATGGGGGTAGTCAGGGAGGAAGAAAGGAATGATGGTTGGAATTCCTAGTATGTACGACGTAAGGATTTCCACCCCACATTCTCGCTCGGTCCTCGGCACGGGACAACTCGAGTATTAATATTCATATATCATGCCATACCGAGGGCAATGATAAATGTACCAGTAGGTCGGTCGAAAGCACGTTGAAGTACCATAAGTCGGGGCCGTCGTCGTCGTCGTCGTCGTCGTCGAAGGCGGTGATGGAAATGTGTATATTATCTACACTTGGTTTGGATCCTGCGATCAATTACCACACGTTTCTTGATCACCAACCATCACCATGTCCTCGACAACACGTCCAATCGTTTTCATGGATATCAACATCGGAGAGACCCCAGCAGGTAGAATCAAGATGGAACTCTTCAGTGACATCGTCCCAAAGTTCGTGGCTGCTGCTTGACCCCTGTACCCATGTGCTGTTCTGATCGAGTTTTCCAGGACCGCTGAGAACTTCAGGCAGCTATGCACTGGCGAATGCAGGTAAGTCAAGGTCAACATTGAAGAGTACCACTGTTTCATGCATTCTCGAAATTAGACGTGATCAACGACCCCAGGGGTACAAGAATGCAACTTTCCACAGGTAATCATCATCCCGACCTCGGGTGATCAACCTTCATTGACGGATTTCTGGGCAGAGTGTATGATAGCATCTTCTTCTCGATGTTCTATGATGATTGACGCGTACGACTCAGCGTACCCAACTTCATGTGTCAAGGTGAGTGCCTCGCAATACAACCTTCAGGCAGTCAAGTTATGTCTCTACGTAGGTGGCGACTTTTTGAACGGTGATGGAACGGGATCGTTCTCGATATACGGGAAGAACTTCCCTGTGAGTATATTCATGCCCTTCATGCTAGAGTGCAATATCTAATACTATACCACAGGACGAGAACTTCCAAGAGATGCACTCTGGACCAGGCCTACTCTCTATGGTTTGCTATGTTTTCCGCCATTACAGAGAGCATTTTACTTATGGAAATTGTAGGCGAATTCAGGTACGAATACAAATGGATGCCAGGTATTACTTTCTATGCTTCTGCCTGCCTGCCTTGTTCTCAATACTTGCAGTTTTTCATAACCACGGCAAAATGCGACTTCTTGGATGGAAAGCACGTCGTCTTTGGGAAGGTCATCGACGGCATGCTGACGCTTCGCAAAATTGAGAACGTCCCTACGGGTCAGAACAACCGGCCGAAGTTGGTCGTGAAGATTGTTGGTATGTGATCGATTTAACGACGTGGATGAAATTGGTCTCATAAGTCTATTGCAGAATGTGGGGAAATGTAACTGCCCCCGGGGAAAAGAGCCTATGGAGATAGTCCTTCGACCTATTGGAGAGCTTATCGCTTTTTAGGTGTTGCCAGTTGGGCGACGGACCTAATACTTAACATGTAAGACAATTCATTGCATGTAATCTGTTCACGATACATCGCTTCACTGAGTACAGACAAATACATTCATAGTACCCAGAATTTCAGACAGTTGATGCCAGTTAGAAAGCATACATTTTGATTGCGGTGGAAGGATGCACATGGGCTTATGAATGATCATAGTGGGTAATAGACCAGTACTCTAGTCTGATGCGGTTGTTAGCCGTGCTAAAAAGTAAAAAGATCGATCAACATGCAGAACGGAAAACATCGAGAGGAACAACGCACTGTAAATGAGTTGACCAGAGTGGTGCACAATGCGCTTGATCAAGCCCTCCTTCTCCAGATGTCTTATGGCAACGCGTGCCAAGCTTCCATTGACTTTCAACCGTTCAATGAGAATGCTCTGGCTGATGAGGCGCCATGTAGGTGCTTCCTTCATGATACGGTCGAAGGTAGCCTTGTCACAGACGACGGCGTGCTGGGCCTTGTCCTTGACCTTTCCCTTCGACCACTTCTTCTTCTTAGCAGCCTTCCCGCCAGATGATGGTGCTGGAGCTTTTGCCTTGGCCTAAGGTGAAAAGGTTGTCAGCGCTGCATCTAAACGCTTTACATCGCATCCAAGGGCTGCAGCACTCTGAACACCCCAGACCACGAAGGATCGACGAGTTGCATGCTTTCTGCGTAGGAAACGGTTACAAGGGAAGGACACTCACCATAATGTCGTCGCCTCTTCGTCGATGTCGATGAGCTCCGCCTGGTCTGGCGTAACTGGCCAATCTTTCGGCGAAATCCGCTTATTCAGGCGCCGCATCAAATATAGTGACGTAATTGTGGCACCGATCAAAGCAAAGGACACGTTCGCGCGTGTTTCAGTAAGTAGGACCTTCGATTGGCTACAACTCGGACATTCCAGAACTTGGGTCAACTCAATGTATCCCTGGCTACTCCTTGCCCTTGCACTTCCATCCTCGGCAGCGCTCGACAAAACCCATGGCGTTTCTCCCTCCTTGGTATCGAAATACGTGCCCAGTACGACGGGTGCGCGCCAGACATGGACGTGTCTAGATGGTTCGAAGCAAATAGCCTGGAGCGCCGTAAATGATGACTATTGTGATTGTGCGGATGGCAGCGATGAGCCAGGTGCGAGTCCTGGTGGTTCTGGCCAGGTAATTCAAATTGTATTGACGTAGTTTTTTGTATTTCTTTCGTAAGGCACTAGTGCATGTCCCAATAACAAGTTCTATTGTCGCAATGAAGGACATATTGGGGCTGTTATACAGAGCTCTCGTGTTAATGATGGACTTTGTGGTACGTCCGTACATGCGACCGTGAGTGCGTGGTGCTTATATGAATCTAGAGAAGGAATGTTGTGATGGGTCGGATGAGCCCTCTGGAGCGTGTCCCAACACTTGCCAGGAGGTGGGAGCAGAACACAGAAAGAGGGTGGACGCACAGCGTAAGCTGCGAAAGACTGTGAGTTTCACATACGTGCGACCAATTATGTCTAACTCGTAGGGCTCTAGGGGTCCAAGATACGATCTACGTACATTGCTTATGCGCACAAGGAGCAAAAGCGCTTGGAGGCACTCGTTGCTGATCTTGCGAAAGAGATTGAAGTTAGAGAAAAAGAAGTGGAGAAATTACGAGGTGCGTTTGTTTCAATAGTCGGGACTTTTTATGGTAACAATGTCATTTAGATATCGCAGAGCGCGCAGAATCCATCTCTGCTGCTGAGCTGGAGCGTAAGCAACAATCCCGTACGTATAGGCTGCCGCACTGTCTCCGACTTCGTCTCATAGATATACTGCAGCGCTCTATCAGTCATTGCTGGCACATCACACAGCGCTCAAGTCCCTTCAAAAAGAACATAAGAAGCACCTGGAACGCGAGAAAGCTCTTGGCGACATCCTTAACTCACTACGCGCGGGCTACAACCCCAACTATCAGGATATGGCCGTCCTTGAGGCTGTACGCGGCTGGGAGACGCTCGCAGATTTACCCCACATAAACGACGTGCGCAAGGATGACGATGGTGAAGCTGGCACTGCCGCGGAGAAGCCCAAAACAGAGGAGGAGGATGAAGAGGAAGGTTTCTGGAATGCAGCAAAGATCGAGAAGGAGCTGGATAAGTTGTTGAAAACAGATCATGTGACGTTACTGCTGGAGCATGACCAACTTGTTGGCCCCGCTTCGGCCCATCCCTTGTGTAAGTTGGGAGGACGCACGAACAGCACAAGAAACTGACCAGTTCCTAGTATTTGACATATCGGCCTACCTTCCAGACGCTTTAATCCCATCCTACCACAGTTTCCGTGACTCTGTCTTCTCGGTTTTATCAGTTTTCGGGATCGGGCATGGCGGTTCACGCGACGCTTCTGCTGGTAATACATATCTACCTGATATGACCGAATACACATCTTACTTCACCACAGAATCAAATAGCGCACGGAAAGCCCTTTCGGAAGCGGAGCATAGCCTCAAGTTGACGCGCGACGAGGCAGAGGACGCAAATCAAGACATCCTGAATTTGTTTGATCCAGATGGCTATGGCGTAGAAGGCGAGTGGAAGAAACTCGACGACCTATGCCTAAAGAAGGATACCGGAGAGTAGGTTATTGTGCTTTAAAATGACTTCGGTGCATACTTATGTTGTGATGCGCAGTTACACTTACGAAGTGTGTCTCTTTGATGAGGCGAAGCAAATACCCAACAATGGCGGCTCAAGCTTCAGTCTTGGGTATGTGGTGCATGGATAAGTGTTGTGAGGGTATTGATTTATGTGCCAATCCAGCAAATTCTCGTCCTGGAACAAAGCCGCTCAACCTGGCGAGCCGGAATATTATACCAAGCAGCATTATACCCATGGGGCCAAATGTTGGAACGGGCCTCATCGCAGCGTTGAGGTTAGTGCGCACGCCCAAAGCTTTCCCTACCATCTACAAACCACTCTCATTAGCTCGTCCTTACGTGCGGCATTGAAAACGCGTTACTAACGGTAGCGGAGCTGGAGAAGTGTGAGTACCAAATCACAGGAACGACCCCAGCGCTATGCCGCCCGCTGGAAGACGAACAGCCGAAAGATGAACTATAGACCTTTTGGCGTTAGGTCTATCGACATATCACGCAGTCGAATGAACCCAGTGTTTAGATTGTTTCTATCGGAGTACAGGGACCTCGGTTAACAGATATGTGTCATTTATCAATCATTGAGCTTGAGGATGCTACTCCGTCACCATCTCTATCCCTACATGCAACTTATGTAAGAACAAGTCACATACAGATCTACAACACACTGCAAAATCCAGAGAATCAGTATGGGTTTGTGGTTTTCGTATGGTTTGGAACATCGCCTTGCTTGCAAGGTATTCTGGCAACTCACAATTCACTTTCCCACACGTGTCTGCTCCTTTTCTCTCAGCACATGGATGGCGTTTTTTGAGGTCCAATTCTTTGTCATCCTCATCCAGTCTAGCAATACTCCACTTTCCCGAGCTATGTGTCGCTCGAAATGCATGCGCGACGCTGCATTTTCCTGTGGGTTGTATCTTGGAGACCCTCCTTCTGAGCGATATTGGACGCAGTCCATGCAGTAGACATCTTGCTGAGGTGTCTGGACAAGAAAGCGACCCTCTCTACAGAGTTTACACGCCTGACTCGGCCTCGCGGTGATGTTTTGGCGCATCGACCGCCGCTGACCACATGTTCAAACTTGACTCTCATGTCGTATCAAGGTTCTGCGGTGCTGGTTATTACCCGTGAGACTCGACATCTGAAGCATGCATATTACCATATTCAACGGTGGGGCCGTTGGGCCATTCTCAGGGGAAGGCTCCCTTCTTCGCTGCCCGACTCGCTCCTGATTCAACATAGTCTCTTTACTCACTGCCATCATGTACATTTACAGCAGTTTGCGAATCTAATGGCACTAGCCCAACTGTGAGATGCCATTAGATTCGCAAATTGCTGTAAATGTTCGAGTTAGCAACGAACACAACGGAGAGACTTCTTTGTTCAACCGGTCACGGGCTGCTGACCACCCCATTACTCCTGCAGTGGAACGTTAAGCTCGAGGAGGCTTTCATTTCCACACCTTTCGCGCATCCATGCTGTGCAGGAACCACACAACATATATATCGTAGACCGCCAGCTGGTGTAAAACGCACGCCCTTTCGGCATTCTCAGTACGTCGTCGTCGCCATACTAGTCATTATGCAAGACCCTGATCTGGTGGAGTATCGTCATGCAAGTCGCGATCAACCACTCACAAGAGAAACCCCCGTGATGGACACCAAAACCGGAGTGGCTGATCCCAGCGAAACAATGATGAATTTGAATCCATGAAGTGCGACTTCATAGCATGCCCCCTCAGGGTCTACTGAGACATCACTTTCATGGAACCCGAGGATGTCAACGAAACCTTGAGAGGCGCCATGGTAAAAGTGTTCTTCGCAATCAGGCATTACTACCTGCGCGACAAAAAGTTCGATGCATTTCATGTTGATATCCAGTAAATTAATGTCATCAAACCGGACGGCTCAATCTCTATGCCCAGGTTCAAGCAGCGCAACGCTCACGCGCTCTGGGCATCGGCACATGTGATGTCTATTACTCCTTCTCAGTACGCGGGCGCGGTGCCACTGACACCCTCAACGCCATTTGAACGCCATTCTCAACCTCGCCTTCCAATGTTGGAGCCATGACTGCAAAGCAAGCCTCCCGCCGAATTCGTTCAGCCTTATCAGTCAGTGCGAACTCAAACTTTCCAACTATCTCCGTAAGAAATGCTTGCATTTCGATCAACCTACATACGGAATAAATTCAGTTGACCTCTGCAGGGCACCTCATAATCACTCACGCGAAGCGCCATCCAATACAAGCCCTTACGCCTCCGAGGAATGTCATTCTGAAAAAAAGGAAAAAAAAAGTGGCTCATACATGTTATATGGGCGGAATTGGACACTTACAAGTTCGAGTATACACCCAATGACGCAATCTTCTTATCTTGCGCCGTGCCATTAAGCCATCGTTCTGGATCGAAAACGTGTGCATCTTCGCCCCAGAGGTCCTTGTTTCTGTCAGGAATGAACGCAACGTCAGAGGAAATATCGGCGCAATGTGGAACTTCCTAAGGACCTGTTGTACGCTGCAATTGATGCGACTATTCGTGTACCCTTCGGGACCGGTAGCTCATAAATGACTTCCCCAGACCGCTTGGTGATCGGCTGGGATAGTGGAAGGACGTCATCTTGACTGGCACACCGGTAGCTATGATACAAAACACAGTAAAACCTCAGAACCTCCTGCAATGACAGCTCAGCGTCATAAGGGCCATAACAATTACGCGACATCACACACCTTCATAACGGCGGTAGTGTATGGCATAGAGTCAAAATCAGCGATTGTGAAATCAGCATCCCCGCGTGCGTGTATGGCAGCTTCTGTCTTCCTGATTTCCGCCCGGAGGCGGGATTGAATCTCGGGCTGTTTGGCTAGTTCGAGCAGCGCCCAAGTAATAGTGTTCGAGGTCGTCTCATGCCCTGCAAAAAGGATCGTACTGTGTAATTGCAGCAACCCGTGATCAGCAGGTAAGTTGCACTATTTTGAAATATCTTCTGTACCTACCGCATCTGGGCAAGCAGTTCTTCTTCCGTCAATTTAGATTTCGCGTCTGCATCCATATTGGCCTTAACTATGCTTTTTGTCAAATTTACTAGATGGGAATGACGGTGTGCACTCACCAAGCAAGCTGAATACATCTCGACTGCCCTCGCCCTGCATTAACATTTCCGCCTTGTCTTTCACCATTTGCTTTGCAACCGATCCTACTATCCTGCCCGTCTCACGGAGGCGCGCAAGGCGCGGGTTTTTGGCTGTGTTTACGATGAAGTCGAGAATCCGAATCGGAATGTACTTCAAAAACCCCAGAACAAACACCTCTTCATCTGACGGAGATCCGAATGCGTCGGCCCTATGGTCAAGAGCGAGTTTATTGTGTATCAATCAAGGGGAACTCTGGTGCATAACAAGAGTTGAGACTGACATCATACTACCGCATGCATGTGCAAGAGCACTCTCATTGTTGTCAATGGAGCCGAAGCGGATATCAAAAGCAGCTGAAGGAGATGAGGAAAAATGTTACTGTGTAACCTGAATAGATCTTACCTTCCCCGATAGCATCCAGAGTTGCGCGGGACAGCCAGGCGGCAATATTGAACTCTGCTGACTGCTCCTTGGAGTTATTGATAATGTCCATCCATTTGTTGCACATCTGTCAGACATCGCATTGTTGATGAATGTTAAGAAGATACTCAGATAATTCAGTACCTACAGACTCCGCGCAACCCTTGAATAACGGCAAAAAAGCTTTAGACTCTGGTGCGCCAAATCCAGGTTGCATCACTCTTCGCTGTCGTTTGTGATCATCACCTTCAAAAAGTGAATAATAGATGATCTCATGTTTGAGTCTCGAGGCTAGAACCTACCATCTGCCCATGCAATTCCCCTTCCGAAGATCAACTTTACGAGTATAGTGCGATCCCGCTGTTTGGTAAATTTATAGCCCGACTTCATGAAGATGTACTGCAAGGCGGCAGGGTCGGAAATCATCAATTGGTCTTCCTATGAATCATCTAATCAGAAACTGTATGCCGCAAGTGCGGGTGTTATTACATACGCCAAATAAATCTTTGAAGCGAACAACATTTCCATACTGAGCTTGCCAACTGAAGTCAGCCTCTGCTACCTGCCCTTGGTAGAGTTCTTTCGTATTCCCTGGTAGCCGCATCATCAAGCAAGATAACTAGTAAAAGGAAATAGACATACCCATAATAAATGATGCAGACCGGGGTCCAGGAATATCTGCCAAAGAGATGCCAGTGTGTCGACGGTACACCCTATAGATAATCAGTAGAACTGCAAAACCAGCAGCGACCAAGATATGATCCATGGTGGCAAGAAAACTTGAAAGCATGGGAAGCCAGCCTATATCAGTCCCTCGGATGGACTAGATGACACAGAAAGGATGATGCCCATTTCAAATGGACCTGCACAGTGCACACGTGTCGAATGGAAAGTTTCCAGACGATAACCTCTTTACATGTTGATGATTGCACGAAATTCGGTGCAGATGGTGTAGATCGCGATGCAGAGAAAACAACTTGAATGCACCGTGAACAGTGACCAAGCAAGTCATAGGGCTTTACACCTGACGTCTGCTGGTAGTAGTTAAGTTCCAACTCTCGGGAACTGCTTACACGTGGTTGGCCAGCTGGAGCTCCTCTGGTGTGTTGATTTTACCTGAAAGTACTACTCCGGCCCGGGGACGGAAGTAATCTGCGTTTTATTTCATCATTTGCAAGTCATTGATCTTCTCATCGTCTCCAACACAACTTACTTCTAAGGAAAGCCAGCGCAGAATCGCGAATATAAAATTGATCCAACCGCACGGAACCGTCGCTGGCAAGGAAAGGATCGATGCTGCTGAAGCGGAGCAGCAGCTGATGTAGTACAAGTATCAAAAAACGGGTGAACGTGTCTGCGCCTCCTATAGCATCCTAATGAGTGTCATTTAGATATCGCAGAGCGCGCTGAGCTGGAGCCTAAGAAACAATCTCGTACGTATACACTAACACACTGCCTCCGACTCCGTCTCATAGATATGCTGCAGCGCTCTATCGGTCATTGCTGGCACATCTCAAGTCCCTTCAGAAGGAACATAAGAAGCACCCGGAACGCGAGAAAGCTCTTGGCGACATCCTTAACTCACTATGCACAGGCTACAACCCCAACAGCCGCGTATAGCCTCAAGGACCGTCATATCCTGATTGGGAGACGCTCGCAGGTTTACCCCACATAAACGACGTGCGCAAGGATGACGATGGCAAAGTTGGCACTGCCGCGGAGAAGCCCAAAACAGATGAAGAAGAAGGTTTCTGGAATGCAGCAAAGAAGGAGTTGGATAAGTTGTTGAATCGGACAGACACAAATTTGTTGGTCCCGCTTCGGGCCGAATTCGGCTCATCCCTTGTGTAAGTTGGGAGGACGCACGTGACAAGGCATGATGGCTCACGCGACGCTTTAACTTTTGCTGGTGATATATATCTTGCTCCGCCGCACAGAATCAAATGGAGCATGGAAAGCCCTTTCGGAGGCGGAGCACACCCTCAAGTTGACGCGTGACGAGGCAAAGGAATATGGCATAGAAGGCGACTTGTGGAAAAAACTCGACGACCTATGCTTAAAAAAGGATAAGGAGAGTATGTTATTGTGCATACGTATGCTGTGATGCGTAGGTACACCTACGAAGTGTCTCTTTAATGAGGCGAGACACATACTCAGCAATGGCGGCTCGAGCTCCAGTCTTGGGTATGTTGTACATGTACATATAAGTATCGTGGGCGTGTCGATTTATGCACCCGTCATCCAGGAAATTCTCGTCTTGGAACAAAACCACTCAACCTGGCGAGCTGGAATATTATACCAAGCAGCATTATACTCATGGAGCCAAATATTGGAACAAGCCTAATCACAACGTTGAGATTAGTGCTGTCCCAAAGATGTCTCTATCATCTACAAATCACTCTCATTAGCTTGTTCTTACGTGCGGCACTGAAAATGCGTTACTAACGGTGTCGGTAGCGGAGCTGGAGAAGTGTGAGTACCAAATCACAGGAACGGCCCCAGCGCTGTACTGCCCACTGGAAGACGAATAACCTAAAGATGGACTATAAACCTTGTAGCGTCAGGTCTATATTATGCAGTCAAATGAACCTAATGTTTAGACTGCTTCTATCAGGGTTTAGGGACTTTAATTAACAGAC
>MU837397.1:0-13284 GCA_029603245.1 Rhizopogon salebrosus TDB-379
TGATTACAGTGTCGAAGGCACACTGCGATCTGATATTGAACACATTGTAATTGGCTAATCAACGTCCGTCCGAGTCTTATGAGTGTGTCTCATCAAGCTCACTCCTTGTCTCGTGAATCGAGGGACAGTGATTTTAGGAAGAGCATGACACCCTCAGCGCTCACTAAAGCCTGAGGGCGTCTGCGAAGCAAACAATCAATTAGACTTGGCACCGTACCCTCAGCACTGAAGCTCGAGGGTACGAGCAGCAGTAGTACACATGTTTTCAAGAATAGACTGCTAGGGTCGGACATAGTATGCGGTGAGTAGCGAGATTTGCTCCGTACTCAACAAGGAATGAGGCGAAGAAGCTAGCGGTTCGTTCGTGCGCGAACGCCTCGTGATATACCATTGAATGAAAGGAGCTTCAACCGCGTGTTGCGCAGCGGCGCCGGAATTGACCAGTGCTGTCGGTGCGATAATGCTTCTCGATGACTGAAAGGAGGTATGGGTTGTATCCTCACGAACGAACGCCCAGCTAATCATGAAGGTCCACAACAGTAAACTGGAGGATGCGCTGAGATGACGCAATGCAGGCACACAATAGAGAACACCTTAACACTAGAATACGCTGGAAATTTGATTGTTCTGAACTTCTCTGTAACTGACTTATGGTCGTGGGTCCGCGCAATGACCGTGATGCCCGCTAAATTGGGATGAAAACAACTCTTACTCATTATGATTGCATGGTCTCCTTGGAAGTGACTCAAGGACGGCACAAAAGGACGGGTTTGAAAGCTTACGGCTAGTAGAGCAGGACCACCGCGACGAGCATTCTGTAAGTCACAAATAAACAATATATACGGGGTGTATGTGAGGGGAGAGCACTAGCATGGACGATAGCTACGCATCTCACTCATTTATTATGCAGAGGTTTTTCCTTTCCAGTAGGCGGGGCGGCTGTCCCAAGATTGAAGTAGTCTCCTCTAAACAGACCAGTTGTTCCTTCGTAAATAGCAGGAGGTTGGAGGAACTTGCGGGGGGATACGCACCTCGTGAGAGTCGAGAGCAATGATTCGGCAAGTATTCACATAAATGAAAGCTTTCTTTATTTGTCTTGGTCAGCGGGAGAGTTATGTTATAGGACGCTGTCTTGACGTCAGCCACAAGTCAAAAAAACGCTGGATGATTGATCTAGTGAGAGCTGACAGGTAAACTCACATGTATTGTGAGTAGTTTCATTTATCTGCAACTTTGAGCTCACCATTCATGATAGCCGCAGGACCGATTGGGGCAACCAGAAATGTTCGTTCAAGGTGACCACTGGCTTTCGCATGTGACCAGAACTTGTCTTGGCCGTCATCTTTGTTGTGCTCATCGTCATCTTCGTTCTGTTCATTACGAATCTTCATCGCGAACCACCTCGTACTGCAAATACCTTCTGCGACTTTCTTTTATTCTCGCTGACACATACGTACACTCACCCAACACACTTTCCTCTACTGTTTTGCACTACCATCACCACCACCACGGTAATCTTGTTGTTTCGCCTGTGTCCGCGTCTCTCCTCGTGGCTAATGAGATGCTCAATCATCACCGCCGTTCACGGGAATGCGACCTGCTGTCAGAGACCCTCGACTGGGTACCGAGTTCAGCCCATGAATAAGAAGAAGGATGCAGCGATGTATACGCATTCGGAAGCTCTCAGACATCAACCGTCACACGAGTAGCGAAGGACTCGCGAGTGGATTCAGTGCAGTCCTGAGCGTAAGCCATGGCTGACGGAAGCTCCAAATAACGCTTGGTCCGGGACAATTCGGTGCAGGTGAAACTGAGACCGAAGCTGATGAACTTGTAAGCATTTATCGATGCTTCTCCGGGCATACCTCATACTTGTCAACTCTGACTATGCGGTCACCTATTTCAGCCACGACATCTCCACCATTGGTTCCACCGAACACTCTGATAACGCTACTTTTTGAGAGATCGCGCTCTTGGCTGTTCCTACTTTCTTATGCGCTCTAATAAATATCTGGTGTATGTTTAACCCTCCCGGCCTGTACTTGGTATCCACCACGGGCTCACGCTCTCGAATAAATCTGGTATCTGGAGCCACGTTATTAACGACGGTACACCGATGCCTCCAGTTGACACCCGGACTCCTTCACCGGTGGCGTGCCTACTACGGCCCTTTATCCACGCTTATACGTCTTCTCGCTTCGCAAGCTATCTGTTCGCCCGCAACGCACTTTACGGTCGAGGTTCTCAATGAATTGGACTCTATTATCGACGTCACCCCCTCCACGCTCAGCACCCCTGACACAATTATGTGCTAGGCTATCATCAGGAAGGGACTACGGCGTATATCTCACGGCATCTACATATGGGTGACAAGCGACCGCCTGCCGTCAGATGGAGGCACATGCGTGTTGTTGTCGCTCTTCGTCTGCAACCGCACATGGAGCTTAAAGGCAAAGAGATGCGCAAATTGATTGAACGCTCGTGTAATTGGTGTGTCGTTGCAAGGGTTGTCATAATGGATGTTACCGGCTGGATGTTTGTATTTTATGACGGCATGAGTTGGTGTTTGGAAGAGGGGTACTTGGGACTACTAGAACTTAGGTGAGCTCCATCCACTGGAGTGTAGTTTAATGGCAAAGCTTATGTTATGCCTATCTGACTGCAGGTCGTACATCAGACCGAAGTGTCGTGCGCTTATAAAAATCCGATCACCTGATGTCTGCTTCATCTGCTATCCAGTTTTGTGACGGTACAGTGCATTACGCGTCCTTCACATCATCGTTGTCACTTACAAGTTCTCACCAGACCGAGGACCGCCTGCTACCTGCGTCATCTCGGACACCCTCGTTAGGACGCTTATAGGAGCGGGAAGCAATCCGTAGATGTATTGTGAGGATATGTGTCGTACAGTGGATTACTCATGTGAACTAGTGATACAATTAGATGCAGAAAAACAAAGTATAGTGAATCAGGCTCAAACTAGATGCCTATGTGAATGAGTACGATCTGCTGTTCAAATGGGATTTTCTTGCGCAATTTCTTTACCGCCTCATGCAACGCTACTGCAGCGTGTCTGCAGTCCAATTTCCCTGACCCGTCAACTATGTTGTCATAGAAAGCAGAAACAATCTGCCCTACAACTTTGTCATCAACAGACCACATAGACCCTATCACACTGCGAAATCCAGAGAATTGCACGGCTGCAGCGAGATGGATCGACTCGTCTGGGCTTGATTCGTGGCCCACAGTAGTGTGACAAGCTGATAAGAATGCAAATTCTGGGTTTTGCAGGCGAGGGCGGATTATGTCCGTGATGGTTAGAGGTCCATCGCGCATTGCGAACGAGGAATCGAATGGCTTTTCTCGATTCGGTATCCCGTGGCAGGCCAGGTGAACCCACTGATGTCGACTCAATGCATCAAGTGCTCCCTGAACTGTTGCATCGTCGTCCGTGAGTGATGTAAAGGGAAGAATAGGTGCGACACGATGGGCAATGTTGCCTAATTCAGCAGCGACATGTGGAAGTTCTGCTCCCTTGTATGGCTTTCCCTGCCCAATGGCGGCAAGATGTGGAGTGGATGCAGTTTGAGCAACCTGATGTCTCGCACGAATGAGTGCTGCTAGTGTGGGGGTATATGAGGATATATAGAAGCGAGACAAATTATAGTTTGTCTTTGCATATAGTCCTGCTGCATGCAGAGGAAGTAGTGTAAATTCAGCTGTAGGACACCACCAGATACGTGATCCAAGGCAAACTCGTAAGTCCCTCAGAGCCTCGACTATGGGGCCCACGACACACTCCCAAAGTGTACGTAGGACACCGACAACTTCGTATAGTTGATTGTCGCAAGAACCGGCATGCTGGATGAGGGACTGGAACTTCTTGGATAACTTTGAGACATTGACCTGTGCAATATCAAGTAGGATGTGGACAGGATCTTGAGCATAAAGGATAATCATAGCATCACAACTGTACTGGCTTGCATTGACAATAATGACTGGACCATCTTCTGCTGCCCGCTGGAGATCAGAGAACAGTGGAGGCAGGAGAAATTGGGAAAAATCAGGCAACGTGCGGATGCGGGAGATGACATCATCCCGTTGCTTTGTCAATTGCCCAATTTGTGAGGTCTTGTCTTCAGAAGAGACCTCCAACATTGCATGAAGGTGAAGGCTGACTTCCCTGAATTCTGCTGCCAGTGCTTTGCCCATGTCACTTGATGCGGAAATTCCATCAAGTGGGGTTTGGAAGTGTGCCAACTGTGTCCAGAATACTGCACGTCCTTGCTCCACCAGCTCCACAGCAGTCTCCATAGCACCATGACGAATGCTGCATGAGAAGGCATCCATTGCCAGGGTTGATGTGGCTTTACTAACTGCATCAAAGTGGTTTGAAGATGATGATAAGCCAGTAACATGCTGCCAATCATCTAGGAATTTGAGTGCAGTCTGGTAGGCAGCCAATGCTGAGCTATGCTTCAGCTTCTCAGCTAAGTTGATCCATGACTTTGCAACATCAAGATCACCATGCAACACTGCTGCATGAGATACTTGTGAAAGTTGTCCATAAAGGTTGAAGGCTTCATTCAAGTCTGATGATTGAGCATGCTGCTTGAATCTGGCTAGGAGACTGAAGGCAAGGTTGTTCAGAGAATGAGATCGATGGGAATGACCAGGGGGACGGAGTGCAAGTGCAGCTTGATGCAGGTCAATGGCTTCATCCACATCAGACAGGACACCCCTCTGCTCAAACCTGGCAGAGAGACAGATGGCAAGGTTGTTGAGAGAATGAGATTGATTGGAATGACCAGGGGGACAGAGTGCAAGTGCAGCTTGATCCAGGTCAATGGCCTCATCTAGGTCAGATAGGACACCCCTCTGCTCAAACCTAACATAGAGATTGATGGCAAGGTTGTTAAGAGAATCAGATCGATTGGAATGACCAGGGGGACAGAGTGCAAGTGCAGCTCGACCCATGGCAATGACCTCATCCAGGTCAGACAGGACACCCCTCTGCTCAAACCTGGCATAGAGATTGATGGCAAGGTTGTTGAGAGAATGAGATCGCTTTGAATGACCAGGAGGATGGAGTGCAAGTGCAGCTCGATGTAGGTCAATGGCCTCATCCAGGTCAGACAGAACACCCCTCTGCTCAAACCTGGCAGAGAGACAGATGGCAAGGTTGTTGAGAGAAAGAGATCGACTCAAATGACCAGGGGGACAGAGTGCAAGTGCAGCTCGATGCAGATCAATAGCCTCATCCAGGTCAGACAAGACACCCTTCTGCTCAAACCTGGCAGAGAGACAGAGGGCAAGGTTGTCAAGAGAATTGAATTGATTGAAATGACCAGGGGGCCAGAGTGCAAGTGCAGCTCGATGCAGGTCAATGGCCTCATCCAGGTCAGACAGAACACCCATCTGCTCAAACCTGGCATAGAGACGGATTGCAAGGCCGTTGAGAGAATGAGATTGATTGGAATGACCAGGGGGACAGAGTGCAAGTGCAGCTTGATTCAGGTCAATGGCCTCATCCAGGTCAGACAGGACACCCCTCTGCTCAAACCTGGCATAGAGATGGACAGCAAAATTGTTGAGAGAATGAGATCGATTGGAATGACCAGGGGGATGGAGTGCAAGTGCAGCTTGATCCAGGTCGATGGCCTCATCCAGGTCAGACAGGACACCACTCTGCTGAAACCTGGCATAAAGATCAATGGCAAGGTTGTTGAGAGAATCAGATCGATTGGGATGACCAGGAGGACGGAGTGCAAGTGCAGCTCGATCCAGGTCAATGGCCTCATCCAGGTCAGACAGGACACCCATCTGCTCAAACCTGGCATAGATATCAATGGCAAGTTCACTGAGATAGAAGGATTGATCAGAATGATCACTGGGACAGCCCTGAAACACAGCTGCCATTGTGAATGTAGATGTAGGAGACAACAACTTTGAATTGCTGAGGTGTTGAGATGAGGATTATAATGTTGTGAAAAGGACAAATTCATGGCTCACTGTCAAGCTCTCACTAATCATACAAAGGCAGTGTGTAAGACCTTGTATGTGATGCACTGAGAATGCCAGTCCAATTCAGAACAGTCTGATAAGTACTAGTAATCACGAATGGCTATATCGCCGTTGGTCGGATAGCGTCCGACCAGGTGACACCAAGAATATACGAAGAATGGTCTAATTGGAATATTGAAAACAACGGTCTGAGGCAGTGACGAGTACGACGGGCAAAAGCAAGGTCACGTGTACAATTGTGTGATGATGTAATTCACAACTAACTCCGTTTGCCAGTGAATACACACTTGCTCTTTATAGACGCAAACAACGCGCAACTTCGCCTCGAAGTATTGTCAATTGACTTCTTCAGCCTCCCATGAATGTTCCACAGAAGCTGACTCAGATCTACAAAGATAGTACTATATGCCACACCCTCTCTTTCCCCGCCATCCCCACTTCTGCAATCCCGTACTCAGTACTAGCACCAGGGTTCCAAGTTTCCAAATCTCCATTACGTCCGGTACTCATTAGAGAGGCACTAGTGTCATTCGCACTTGCGTAGAAATGGGGGTACATGTTTGGTGGGACGTAAAAGCTCCATTGCTACTGTCAATATTTTAGAGAGGCACTAGTGTCATTCACACTTGCATAGAAATGAGGGTACATGTTTGGTGGGACGTAAAAGTTCCATTGCTACTGTTAATATTTTTTCTGTCTACAAGCAGACAGAGGACCCATAGTGTTCAAAGCCCTCGTCGCTGCGCCTCTAATTGCAGAACGCGAAGCTCTTCATTGACCCTCAGTCGAAACTACTATTTTTCTTCTACAATCTTCATGCGATGATCTATACCAGAAATTTGAACTTTGTGACGTGAGTGTCTTTGTGCAATTGCTGCCCGCATCATATTTCACGCGACGTTTCAGTAAAGAGGCGACGCTTCGAACCGTCACGGTGACAACCTGACAGGATACAAGTCTAAATACTACCCCGTAGTTTGGAAGTAAACATTCCCGCTATCGTCCTTGATGACTTCAAAGCTTGCAGTGTTTCAGGGCCACCACGTTTCCAGCAGATGCGTGGGCATTGTCCCGCATCAAAACGCCAACTGACTTATTACCCCTCGCTCGCTCAGGCGCCTTCATCATGAATGCGGGTTACACGAACCGGTACGTTTATGGCTTACAAAGGACCCGCACGGTGCTCAACAAATGCCATATGCAGATCAGCCTTCATTAAGCCACAGACCGAAGGTGATACGATCGTTAGCAATGAAACCTTTGTCGAGATCAATGTGAGCGATCCTCATCTCTGCGGTTCTTAGCATGAAAGGAAGCCGTCATGCAGGCCGGCCAGCAAACTAATTTAGCGGGCGAGGGTGAAGCCCTCTGCTTCACTGTAAGTCTAGATTTATTTTATTTGCGACAGATCGCCGATATTTTGTGTAGAGCCCTACGGATGGCCCCATCCCCAATGCGATCGTCGTTAATAACCAGACAGGGTCCATGCAAGACCTCGCAACCGGTTTGTGACGAGCGCATTCTTCAAAAAGTCTTCCCTCGGTGTATTATTCAATCACAGGATTTTTCAGTCCGAGGGAAGATCAGCCTGTACCGGACTCCTACTTCACGGAATTTTCGTACGTCACCTTCCCTTTATTTCTCCATTCAAAAAGTACGAGATGCAGTAACGTCACGATAGTGCTGAAGCCCAGTGGTGTTGCTCGCACGGTAGCCTGATCCTGCATGCCTACATCGCCTCGGGCTATAAAGAGATGAATGTGTTGAAAAGTGACATCCAGGGCACGCTGGTCTGGGAGCAAGACCTTGCCGCCCTCGATGAGTCCACCACTTTGTCCCTTACCTGGGACCCACCCAGCGGTGAGTATAAGATCACGATCGTCACGGGCTGAGTGGGATACAGAATCGGTGCGCTTGCATGATCGTTCTCTTGACTTTGTGTCTCGACTCTCCCTCTTTTCGTAGCAATTTCATTCGGAGTCCCGACAGACCTGACCTAGTTATTGTTTCCAGTCAGTCAACTGTTATTCATCAGTAACACGTAGCTTGTAACAGTTGTATCGTATCGATAAATTGAAATTGTTTTGGGGAATTTTTGACAGTGGGAATAGGTCTCCAACCCATGAGAAGGGTAAATTGATTGCCCCTCCGCAAATAAAATAATTGCGTGTCAGGAGTGATCAGGAGTATGTCACAGACGAGAGAACCTGATTACAGGGGTTGCAAAAGGTATTTAGAGACTGATTGTGAATTAGCAGCGACATTCTTTGTCAAGGTCGAGTCTGCTAGCTCTAAGAGTCGCTTAACGGAGGATTCAAGGGCTCCGGAGGTAGAGACAGATAAGTTTCAAGACATCGCGAGTAAAAATGGACTCCATCAAGAGTTATCAAGAGTAACAATGAGCTTGACTATTGAAAAATCAAGACCAGTGTAGGTACATTAGAAAGAGAGGGAAAAAGAAACAAGAAACAAAGCTACATGTATGCATAAGAGATATTCACAAAGCAAGATGTTATGGATGATTGCTCGTCGGCAGGTCGCCGAGTAAATGGTTTAAGGTCTCCTATAGCCAACCTCCGGGACCTCGCGACGCGGCGGATAGTCTCTGACACGTTTGTCGTCCCTCATAGGAGCAGACCTGTCGCCAGAATATCCATTAGCGCCAGAATAAGCGTCATAGTGCGCGGAGCGTGGTGGAGGGCTTAGTGAGCGTCGCCTGCAGGTATATGAGAAAATGCTAGGTCATGATATTCCGAGGAGCATACCGATAGCGAGGCTGCTCAGGACTGTGAGAACGACGGTACTCCAAGGGGCGATGAGGCGGTGTAAGCGGCCTGGCCCTAGTGTCAACAGCAACATAATCCCTTGAAGACGGTGAAAACTTCATCCATAATAAAAAGTCGGGTCATACCGAGGTGGCCTATCGTAATCCTCGCGGCGAGGAGGGGGACCAGGAGGTGTCCTAGGCCTGGACTGTGAGGAAGCATACCTATCATCTGGCGGAGGGCGCCTGTCATAGTCCCTTGGTGGAGGATAGTCTCTCGGCAGTGGGTCCCTGTCGTATGGGCGATCATACCGGGAAGGAGGTGGTGGTGCAGGTCCTCTCATCCTGTAATCATCATAATCACGGGGACGTGGGGGCAGCGGCCCCGCTGCATAATCTCGCCGATCCCTCATAGGCGAGAGAGGACGCCGAAAATCTCTGCCAGGAGGTGGAGGCGGAGGCGGATAGTCATAGTACCTCGCATCTTGGGGAGGATATCGCCCAGGTGGACCATAGTCTCGAGGAGGAGGTAAGTAGTCCCTAGGTGGATGCATTCGATCGGCCAATCCCGCATCGTGAGGAAGACTTCTAGGAAGCCTGGTGTAGACAGTAAGTAACCTTAGACGGTAGTTTTGATTCAAGGACTTACGTTTGTAAACGAGGGCACTCCCTATCGTGGAGCTGTTAGCAACAATCGTCCATGGCGATCAACTACTTACCTGGCCCAATGACCAGTTTCACCACATCGAAAGCAAGCACCAGGATCATCGGAACGCCTAGTGGCACGCCCGCGACCATGAGAAAGCTCCACACGTATTTTGTTGCCCATGAAGTATCCTTCATTGTATTTGGCGACGCTTTCGTCAGCAGCTTCACGAGTGTCAAATTCCTTTCACAAGCATGAACACATTTCATATGATTGTACGAGGCGATAACTTACAACAAAACCGTAGCCAATTCTGGACGACAGAGCTTACATATAAACACCAACTCGTAAACGAAGATTGAAAAAACGTACTTCAGCTCGATATGAACGATCCTTCCAATCTTTCCAAAACAACTCTGAAGGTCCTCTTGGCGAGTATGGTCTGGTAAACCACCAATGTATACTTTGTTCGTCTGTGCAGCACAACGTGTTCAACATGAGGCCAGACAATGAAGGGGGTCAGAACAGCGAGAAAGCAAGGGCAAGACCAGCGAACGAAGGAACCCGCACGCAAAATGTCGACATGGGCATTTAGCGACGAGGGATAGAAGCAGCAAGTCGCCTAGTCGACGTAGAACCAACTCATTGCCAAGTATCATGGTCACGAGACAAGATCATTGCGCAGGCGGTAGAGATCCAAGCTAGCGGAGGATTTCAACAAGAATAAGAGAAGACCTAAGCACCTTGAATGTCTTTTCGGATTTGCTGCCAGGAGCGCCATTGTCACCGCTGGAGGAACGTTTGTGACCAGAGGTGCCTGCCAGTTGTCCAGAAGTCGCTTCGTCCGCTGCCAGAGGCGCATCGTCGACAAGTGGGTCAGTGCTGGACACGGGGCCCATATTCTCTGGGTCATCGCCGAAACCCCATTTGTCTTTGATCTGTTCTTGTGCTAAAGGTGATGCAGTCATCTTGGAGGTGTATGTTCAACAGAAATATGTCATGAACAAACCTTACGCCATACTTGTACCAAACACGGCCAAACAACCCTCCCCTGCGACCATCGTCTTGCAAAGGCAAAGGAGCGTGAATTTTAGAACGTAAAGTTACAAAATATTAATGGCACTTAGTATAGTACCGAATAAAAATCCATGTATATCAAAAACCGATGTTCAAAAAGGTCCATTCATTGTCCTGTCCATTCATCGATTCTAAGCAGTCCTTCAAGCAAGGGTCCAGAGTCCACTAGCA
This sequence comes from Rhizopogon salebrosus TDB-379, assembly GCA_029603245.1. NCBI lineage: Eukaryota > Fungi > Basidiomycota > Agaricomycetes > Boletales > Rhizopogonaceae > Rhizopogon > Rhizopogon salebrosus. The sequence goes on from MU837397.1 coordinate 10,683, forward strand.
ATCCCAACAGCAACAACGGCTCCCATGCCCATCAGGGTCCTGGCATCAGCGAGAATGACTGATGCAGCGCCAGATGAACTTCCACTTGTGCCCGAAGACCCAGAGGTACCAGTGGTTCCAGCAGGGAGAGTAGGGACGGATGTACCCGTGGCGCTCGCTAGACATGACGACGCCACGGCATCGGCAGAGCTGGCGGTGGATGGCGCCTTACTATTAACGGTTCCATTCCCACCGAAGCTACATGCCTGAGCGTTGTTCCCGTTTGCTATGTAGTATTCGGTCATAACATATGACAACGCCACAGCTATGAGAAAGGATCAGTGCCGAGTTATGCAGCACTCGGGCATCGAAAACTCACTGGGGTCACACTCAGATACCAAGCCGTACGTTCCCGTTGACCCGTTGGCAGCAATTGCACTGCAAGTTCCGCCAGACTGCCCGATGATGCTGCAGGCGTAGTCTAGTAATGCCCCAACAATTGCTGTGTAATTGTTGGTCGTAGGTGTAAACTGGCAACTGAGATTGTTTTCGAGACATTGGCAAGCAGCCAAGTTAGGCGTAGCGGGAAGGCTGGTGGAGGCGAGCCAAGTCGAGCTCTGCGCAGGGCACGTGGGGTAGCTTGCAGTTCCGGCGGCGCTTTGCGAAGGAGAATTAGGTGGCGATGCTTCGCCATACTGAGTCTCCAGGCTAGTGAAATCGCTGCTTGTAGTGACAGTGCTTCCATCAGGTGAGATCGTGACCATACCGAACTGCCCTTGGGCACTCGTGGCTGGGAAATAGGAGAATGCGACACCACCAGACCAAACGGGAGACATTTCCGAGCTAAGAAGCGCCCCAACTTCTGTCCAAAGACGAGGAGGAGAGGTAATGCAACCGAATTCACTGAAGTAGGCTGCAACATTGTAATCCGCAAATTCGGCCTCCGTGTTGGCATAAGAAGCCTGGAATGTCGAGTTGCCACACCATTCACTACATGACGTCAGCAGTCAACAAATGAGACAATGAGATCCAAACTGACTAGTTGTTCAACCCGAATAGATCGATAGCAGCTGCGCCAGAGTTTGAACCAGAGGTATCACAGGACAAGTAATTTGCCAGAGGATCGAGCCATGAAGAATCTCCGTCAATTGATGCGTAGCCGACAAGCGCACTAGATTTAATAGAGGTACTGGACGGGAAGACATTTAGCCTCGCAGAAACTGATCGGGGAGTTCGAGTGCAGCTTACATGTATGCTTTGACGTCACGAGCAGCTGCTTTGACGAAGGCGGCGGCGGCTGTGCCGTTGGCTGCAATAACAACTTCGTTCCCCACGTTGTAAGCCAAAACATTGTCATATTTCGAGAAGGTGCTGATGGTCTCGGTGTATAAATCAAGTAGACTGGTCGTCCAGGAAGGTGCGTTGCGGTCCATCGAACCATTCCCAGGTAGGGAAAGGTCGATGCTAGACAGTATTAGAACTGTACTTATAGTCGAGAGTACTTGCTGGTACTCACATAGTATAAATACCAGCACTACTCAACGCTTGCATGCAAGAGTCATGGTTTAGTGATGAGTTAACGCTGTAAGCGCGGATAGTATTGACTCCAAGTTGCTGCAGGTAAGGAATATCACGGGCGCAAGCAGTGCCATTAGACAAGGGGTCGATGAAGGTAGATGGCTCAAGGAAAGGATTGCTCGGGTCCGCAACCACCGCACCTAGACTCTGATGTGAACATGAATGAGGTGGCAATTAATGATGGGCTCTTACCCTGCTCCTGGTAGGCTACACCTTTGATGTAAAACCTGTTACCATCGGCGGTATAGAGGTATCTTCCGTTGCGAGTGACCGTCTGAATAGCGTCAACGCCAGTCAGAACGGCCCCTGCCAGAGCAATGACAGCTGCGAAGCGTGAAGTCGCTCGCATTTTATCTCGCTCTGGAATTGAAAAGCGAGTTGGAGAAGTGTACTACGGAGAGCAAGGAACGTGTTCGTGTGGAGCCGTAGGTACAAGGTTAAAATAGAGAGAATCGACTCGGCGAAACCAACCTGGGAAAGAACAAACTCTTGATTAGTCATGGTAGGCACAGTAGAATCTAGATTGTAAATGCGTGCGACGAGTCGACGACAACTATGATGCATAAGTCTTCGAACCTTACTTACTGCTACATGTCGACAACTTTTCTCTCCGTTACGAACATTAGAGCGTCGAAATACTAACGCCTTCGTCAATGTGAGGCACGCGCTCAGGGGGTCATGCTAAGTATATTCTTCTTACCCACGTCGGAGTCCGTTGTACACAGGTGGTGACCTGCTGCCGGAATCACTGGCAGCATTCACCCATGTTCCGGTGTGAAAGGAGCACGACTTCAAGGGGTAGATGGCAAAGAAGTTGCGCATGTTCCGCAACCGCTGAATTGACCGCACTCGCCGAACCTCACCTGCACGTACGTTTGCAAGGAGATAATAGAGGGAGTCAAACATGCCGATTCATGAGTCGATTCTGAGGTCGATTCTCGAGTCGATTCTGGACCGTGAATCGAACGTGAATCGCCCTCAACTTTGAATACCCCCGATTCATGCAGTAGGATTACCTCGATTCTCCTCGATTCTGAGACCTTAG
>MU837403.1:30849-49127 GCA_029603245.1 Rhizopogon salebrosus TDB-379
GAACTCACCCGTTCTTCTTGAGCGTCATTTGATCACGTTCTTCTATCATTTTGCTGGCTTCGCGCAGCAGCACGAAGGGGAATAAATTCACTGGTGCTACGAGGAGGGACATACTTCTCATACTACGCAGAACAATGGGAGTGGCGTGGTATGTCAAATCGCACAAAGGGGGTCCGTCGTCAGGGGAATACCATTTCCTACAGAGTTATCGCCGTGGGTGCAGGATGCCATTGAATCTTGGCGGGTGTGCATCGCGGGTGGAGCAGAATATATGAATCCACCAACACCGCACGATGAAACAATGCGAAAGGTGAGGGCACACAGGAGGAAAGAACAATTAATCGATAATAAGTCCCAGATGGAACGACCGCATAGTAAACCACGCCGCGCACACTATTATTGAATTAAGAAACTCAGCCATTTACTCTACCTGCCTCAAGTACGAAGCACCCATACGCAGCACTAAAGGGAAGGAATGACACTCGAGATTAAATCTCGTTGAGATGAACGGAACTGTTAAAGATAGTGTTGTGAACGGTCGCCAGGTTGTACACCTGTCCGCGAGCCTCAAATTGGCGCTCTCGGATGACCTTTCGTTTATTAAGGCTGGCAAAAAGGCGGCGTTTCAACCCAATTTCTCATCAAAGAATAACAGTAGCGCTCACACTGCAAGCATCGAGTTGAAGTACACTGCCGGACCAAGAGTGTCAGCTTGAGGAAAGAGAAAGACCTTGCCGCTAACCTTTTGTCAGAATTGGTCCGGGAGCGCATACCCAATACTGCCTGGCTTTGGAACTGGGGAGCATAAGCTGCAGGTCACATTGAGCGACCAGAATCACCGGACAATAATGAATATCAGCCAACCGTTATAACAACCGACACGGAGAACATGCTGTCAATAGTCAGTATACACACTGTCGTCCGTCAAATGTTGTACTCACCATGACACCAGCCCTGTCTCCACGAGCAAAGTTTTCAGCTGGCGGATGGAGTTCTCTCTTCTAAGACGCAATATCAGTGAACAAACAGAATAGTATTGAATGATTATATGATAGTCGCACCGGGGTATTCGTAATTGCTCCGTGCGCAGGAAATAGGCGACAGAAATAGTGATAAATGCATCACAAACTGAACCTGCACCTGCCGCGAGAGCCGGGTACTGTAAAGTACTTGTGATTGATAAAGCATCCCGTGAACGCAGAAGCGCACATACGGAATTGCTTAACAGATCGTCCCAGTCACGAGTCTGGAGTCTGCAATAGAGTTAATTTTCAATCATGGATGGAGATTAAGATGGCTCACGCAATATTTGCGCACACTGATGGCAAAGAAAGTGTCAGATGCGAGTGCACAAGAGTAATTCTACGAACAAAGCCCAAACACTGCGTTATTCAGTACCGCATGGATTGAGCAGGTGGAATCATACGCACGAATCTGAAAAAATGCAGCAAGGACCTTGGACCCCTCAGCCTATGGACATCGAGGTATATGATGTAAGTACTCACTATGGCGCCTGTCACAAGCTTATTTCTTCTACTAACTTGAAAGTGTCGCATCAGATGCTAGTCATTTTTCGGCGTATTTTGGAGTCCCCTTACTTATCCACATCCTGTGCACATAGAAGCTGCAGGTAATGAGGTCAACTGTTTGCTAGCACATCCTTCACAATCAATGGGAGTTACCTATGCACTGATAGGTTGATGATGTACTGCTAGCAGTGTCAGTTAGTAGTACATGTTACGCCAACTGATATCTCTTACATTTCCTACGATGGTTACCTGCTCGGGAATTGTAAGTATGATCCCAAAATCAACCACAAGTGGTTCACCGACCAATGTTTCCCTGAGAAGGGCTTTAGCGCATGACATCACTTGAACCTTAGACAGAGTAACTTACCAACTGAAAGACATTTGACAGTCTGAAGACGCGTTGCGGTGGCATGACACCAGTATATGCCAAAATGTCCCCAGTAAACCAGCAGTATGGAGACAGTCCAAGAGACTGGCGCAGAGGTTGAGGTGCAGAGATGTTCGAATATAAGTGCAACATACAATACGGTCAAGATCTTGCGATCTACCGGTCAATGTCAAGCACTGGAGAGATTTTACGATATCACTCACAACTAATTTCAGCCGTCTGCTGTCGTCAGGAAAATAGCGGAAATACACGACCACTTGACAGAAGGAGACCCCAAATATTCTTCAAGTTTGCCAGACCCCGGGTTTACTAGGTATCAACCAAGGTGGGTAGAGACTTACGCTAGAGATATCCCTACTCCTGAAAGGTGGCGGGGACTGAGATGAGTTATACAGCACACAGGAAACCTTACTGCTCACCAATGCTGAGTCCTGGTCCCCACATCATTTCGACAGCATACGTTGAGGTGTCCATGGCGCACCTGGTGTTGCAGCCGCACTACAAGTCTTGAAAGTATATAAGACGGCGTCCAGCCTAGTATTACTACATGGTATTCAATGCATAGACGGCTAGTAAAAGGGCATCAGTATTGAAACTTTTTTTTTGTAATGAACACGTACAGATGCATTTCTACTTACCTGATGGCAGAACTTCTACTAAGGCTAATTCTTACTCGGCTACATAGTCTCCCTAGGACACCTATATCATTAAAGTTACTTGGCATTAGACATACCACGTAAATTCAAGCTGTACATACTCACATCCGTGCTTATTGCGCAATACTCGGCGCTTATCGATAAGATGCTCGCGTATACTTCGACTCGGAGGAGCACACGTCCATCATGATGCCAGAATCTTGTTCTGTATCTCGGCGGGAATACATCGCGGGCGAAGCTGAATGTATGTGCAGTGGCAAATGAATCCACTGTTTGCATCTTGTTATAGATACACATTTACTCACTGCCCTGCCCAACATAGCCGGATCCGGTTCAACATCACGGTCGAGTCTATTGTGACTTTACGGCTTGTCGTCTATTGAGTTGTGCATGAGGTGGGGTCACGGGTGACTTGCGCCTAAGGATGGAGGTTCCAATATCAAGGAAGGTTATCACAAGGACAGTCATCGGGTAATAGCCTGACAGTAGGGTGAAAGTTAATCAATTGAGTCCAAACAACACTGGGTATCTAGAGTCAAGTACAGCCAGTATTTTATACTCTAACTTGAAGGCAATGACAACGACACAGGGTCATATCAGGAGTTCGAAAGACGATGAGATAAATGAAAGGTTACATAAGAAGCGGCGGCGGCACGGGCCGCCGCTTACTAGTACGCGAATTGGCTTCAACGATTTTCACATTGCGAGGTGTATCTCCGATGGCTGAACTGCGCGTGGACATTGCATTGCTCTCGCTCTTTCCTGCGACGCCCGCGCAACTTGAAGAATCACGCCTCCGGACATGGCCTCAATGGGGCGGCACCCTGAGTCTCAAGGAGTACCTTGGCCGATATACGGAAATGGATCTCGTAGAGTCTGCAAAGGACGGAAAGTTGATCACCTGGTGAGCACCCCCCATTCCCACCAAAAGAGAGCTGATGGGAGAAGAAGGATACTGGCACCACGGGAGGACCCCACGACACTTGATTTCATGTGTGCTTGTGAGACGTAAGCCACCCAGGTACACTCGACGGATGAGCTGTTTTCTGACGTGCACCTATGGAGACAGATACAAGCGCACAGGTCTCGTCGCTTACCCCTCTCCATCCCACTCTGAGCCCAACTCAGTGCATGAAGTGACATGCTATGCGGTCGCCTCAGTCTTCACTCCACCTTCAAAGCGCGGGCGCGGCTACGCAGGACACATGATGCGCCTCCTGCATTGGGTCACTGCCTCGCGTGTTAATCTTCCTAGATTCCCAGAGGCGTGGGGCGCACCACCGGATGAGGTGGCAGATGCTGGGGAGGGTTTGTTCTCGGTGTTCTACAGTGATATTGGGGAAACATTTTACCGCTCGACGGGTCCTGGGGGTGAAGGGGGAGGATGGGAGAAACGGGCAGCGATTTCGACTTTATGGGAGGTGGACCCAGAGGAGCGGGATGACGAGGGATGGATATGGCTGACGGAGGGCAAACTGAACGGGCTTTGGGGCCGTGATGCTGAGCGGATTAGAAAGGAGCTGGTAAACATTCCCATGCGCCACACTTCATACGAGGTAGAACACCCGATGGCATTCGCGACGTACCTGCCAACAGATGGTGTCTGCTCGTTCCACATTCGACGATCCATGTATGCGTCGAATTTTTCCATAGCAGGCGGGTTCTGGGGAGTACAGTCTTCGAGTGACCGAGGCACATACGCAAGCTGGAGCGTTGACATGCGACCTCCCCCACCAACGCTGATCGTCACGCGCCTCTGTGCTAGTGAAGAGACATTCCCTGGGCTACTCGCAAAGATCAAGCAGGCGGCTAGACGAAGTGGAGTTGGGAAAGTGGAGGTGTGGAATTTAGGAGCAGGCCTAAGGAGCATTTCAGAGAAGACGGGCGGGCGGACGTTCATACGGGACGAACATTTGCCGCAAATTGTGTGGTATGGGCCTGGAGCGACGGGGAATGTAGAGTGGGTGTATAACGAGAAGTAGGTGTTCCTACTATTGAAAAAGTGTTTGTGCTGACAAGTTTTCAACAGGTTCGGTTGGTGCTAAATGCAAATGAGAATTGGACTGCAGGAGCGCATCCGCGTTGATGCACTGCGTAGAAATATATGACAAAACATAGAACTGGTCTCCCCGTCCTTCGGGATGAATTTTCACCGACTTCTTCTTCCCACCGCTGAGGTGACCGCATGAAACAATGCTATGGCACCAAGTATTAAGCAGCCTCCTCCCGAATCTCGTCGCATGATGCGAGTACCACATTACTACCATTAGGTCACGGTGAGCGTACAGTTCAATCTCTTCGGTACATTCGTTGCCAATTATAGTTAGTACCCCAAGCGTCTCCACATTCAACGAATCTGCGAGTACAATTTCATCCCCTTAATATGATGTGCCACAGTTCCCCAAGTACCTGGCGCCATCTCGGAGTCTTGCATCTCTCGCAGGATTCCTTTCATACACACTTATGCACCCTTTCATGGGCGAGTTGGTGGGTGTATTTTGTTGCTTTTCTTCATTCGATGGCCTACCCTACCTCACCCTCTCGCATCCGAGTTCCTATTTATTTTTCACTGACAGCATTATGCAACATATCATTAGCTTGCTGTCTTTGTCCACCGTCATACGAGGTCTCGCAATGAATCCCCCTTCGCCTACTGTCTTTTGCCCTCTCCAATTCTGTGTGGTGCCATTTTGGTCTTTTGTCCTCTATCTCTCGGCACCTCTTACATGCTCTCGCATTATCTGTACGCCCCCTGCCCCAGCCCGCATCCCTAGCTACACTCAACAATTCACGAAGGTTGGATGCTGGGCCTTACGGTAGAAACGATTAAACCAGAGTACGAAGCAGCACTTGGATTCTCCACGCTTCGCGGACCCAACGAGTCCTTTCTGCTGAGTTTGTTTCATGCTCGACTTGCCAGTGTTTAGTTGATCATACGTAATTTCATCGGTTTACACTGTAGCTATTCTTACACAGTTGTTTTTCTTGAAAACTAAAGCTGAAAGACTTGACAAAGACAACACAATTCAGTGATAAATGAGTCCACACGTGTCCAATGCCGAGGCTGCTGCAGTATCGAATCGAGGCCGCCGATCCCTACCAGATTCTGTCGGTGTTATTGAAGATAGGCAACAATAAACCGGTTTTACATTGTGTCATACCATTTTTAGGTTACAGTAGAAGAGCACCAAGTACTGGATTCAAAGACCTGGGTATATGTAACAAATTTGAATAGGAGAGGCAGATACATAAGGTTGAATCGACCTAGGTGGGACCCATCTCGACCTAGAGTGTGATCGAGGTAGACAGCTAAATTAAAAATGGATCTTGGCAAGTTGGGAGGTCGGCGCGAGATGGTCATGGGTTGCCAAACCATGTGTAACGACTCTGACGAAAGGATGATAAATTTTATCTATTTGCACACTTGACATGGGGTGGGAGACGAGATTGTGATATCGAAAAAGGTATATAAGTAGCATCTCCACTATCCTCATTCTGCTAACGAATTTGGGTTCACTATCTAATCAACGGTCCTCACATTGCGAAGTATCTCCGATGGCAGAACTGAAGGTAGACCTTGCATCGCTCTCGCTCTTCCGTGCGACGCCCGCGCAGGTTGAGGAATCACGCCTGCGGACGTGGCCTCAATGGGGTGCCCCCCTGAGTCTCAAGGAGTACCTTGGGCGATATGCGAAGATGGATACCGAAGAGTCTGCAACGGACGGGAAGTTGATCACCTGGTGAGCATCTTCTGTTCCTCCCAGAAGAGAGCTGATAAAGAGGAAGGGTTCTGGCACCACGGGACGACCCCACGACACTTGATTACATGTGTGCTTGTGAGACGTAAATGACTTGAATATCTCGATGCATAAGCAGTTTTCTGACGCGGCGACAGATACAAGCGCACAGGTCTCGTCGCTTATCCGCCTTCTTCCCCCTCCGGGCCTAACTCAGTGCAGGAAGCAACCTGTTACGGGGTCGCGTGTGTCTTTACCCCACCCACAAAGCGGGGGCGCGGCTACGCAAGTCATATGATGAGCCTCCTGCATTGGGTCAGTGCCTCACGTGCCAATCTTCCTAAATTCCCAGAGGCGTGGGGCGCACCACCGGATGAGGTAGCAGATGCTGGTAATGGATTGTTCTCGGTGCTGTACAGTGATGTTGGAGAAGAGTTTTACCGCTCAGCTGGTCCTGGGGGTAAAGGAGGTGGATGGGAGAAGCGGGGAGCGATTTCGACTATATGGGAGGTGGGCACAGAGGAGGGGGATGATGAAGGATGGAAATGGCTGACGGAGGACCAACTGGAAGGGCTTTGGGACCGCGATGCTAAGCGGATTACACAGGAGATGGCGAACATTCCGATGAGCGACACTTCATACGTGATACAGCACCCGAAGGCATTCGCGACATACCTGCCAACAGACGGTGTCTGCGCGTTCCACATCCAAAAGTCAACGTATGCGTCAAATTTTTCCATGACAGGCGGGTTCTGGGGTGTACAGTCTTCGAGCGACCCGAACACATACGCAAGCTGGAGCATCGACCTGCGCCCTCCCCCACCAACGCTGATCGTCACACGACTGTGTGCTAGTGAAGAGACATTCGCTGGACTGCTCGCGAAGATCAAGCATGCAGCTAGACAAAGTGGGGTTGGGAAAGTGGAGATATGGAATTTAGGAGTAAACCTAATGAGTATTGCGGAGAAGACGGGTGGCCGGACGTTCACACGAAACGAGCATTTGCCACAAATTGTGTGGTATGGAGCCGGGGCGACGGGGGATGTAGAGTGGGCAAATAATGAGAAGTGGGTGTTCCTACCATCGAAACACGTTTGTGCTGACAAGTTTTCAACAGGTTCTGTTGGTGCTGATTTACTGAGAAGTTAGCCCTGAGTAGAACAACCATAGAGCGAGTGTGGCAAGTATGGTCGGAATCCTGTTCAAAGACTCAATATTCACCCTTTTGATGTTTTGTATCTTGTTTCCGTGCTTGTATGAACCTCGATAAAGTCGCGGATGTGCCCAAGAATGCATTATTTATGTCTTGCTCGAGTGGACACGATAGGCAGCTGGGGTCGAGATCATGATGTGCAACGGTCGTTCAAGTTAAGAACTTCGGCTGAGACGGATCGACGCAGGTTATATTCGGCGCCCGCGGTGTCGACCGGGCCTTGAGAGAAAGCGCAATAACGCGATCACGGGTTGCGCAGTCATGTGAGACAGCTTTGAGGGAGGGATTATAAGTCTCGTTTATTGACGTGGCGAAGTTATGATAGAAATAAGAAGCATTTCCTTCAACCCACTATCTTCAACCTGCTAGCAAATCACACCCACCACTCGATCAATAAGCCTCACTTTGCACAGTATATCTCCGATGGCAGAACCGAAGGTAGATCTTGCATCGTTCTCGCTCTTTCGTGCGACGCCTGCACAAGTCGTGGAGTTCCGGCGCCAGAGGTGGCCGTACATGGGTGACACTGTGAGTCTTACGGAGTATATTGCACGGGATGAGAAACTGGAGGAAATGGAGCACGCAACGGAGGGAAAGTTGATCCTCTGGTGAGGCACTTTATCTTCCAGGGGGAGAGGAGCTAATGGGAGAGGAAGGGTACTGGCACCACGGGAGGACCCTACAACACTCGATTTCATGTGTGCTTGCAGGACGTAAGGCACCCAAGTATACTCGATGGAAGAGCTGTTTTCTGACCTGGTCTACGGTGATAGATACAAGCGCACAGGTCTCGTTGCTTACCCTTCTCCGTCCCCCTCTGAGCCCAACTCGGTGCACGAAGTGACATACTATGCGGTCGCCTCAGTCTTCACTCCGCCTCCAAAGCGGGGGCGTGGCTACGCAGGACATATGATGCGCCTCCTGCATTGGGTCACTGCCTCGCGTGTCAATCTTCCTGGATTCCCGAAGGCATGGGGAGCACCACCGGAAGAGGTAGCGGACGCTGGCGGGGGATTGTTCTCGGTGCTGTGGAGTGATATCGGGGAGGTATTTTACCGCTTAGCTGGCCCTGGGGATAAAGGGGGTGGGTGGGAGAAACGGGGAGCAATTTCGACCATTTGGGAAGTAGGCACGGAGGAGGGGGATGACGAGGGATGGACGTGGCTGACGCAGGAGCAGCTGAAGGGGCTTTGGGACCGTGATACTGAGCGGATTAGGAATGAACTGACAAATATGCCGATGAACAATGGGTCATACGAAGTAGAGCACCCGGCAGCATTGGTGGCATGCCTGCCATCCGACGGTGTTAGCGCGTTCCAGATTCCAAGGGCAACATATATCTGGGAATTTTCCATGGCTGGCGGGTTTTGGGGTGTACAGTCCTCGAGTGACCCAGGCACATACGCAAGCTGGAGTGTCGATATGCGACCTCCCCCACCAACGCTGATTGTCACGCGGCTCAGTGCCAGTGAAGAGACATTCCCCGGGCTAATCGCAAAGATCAAGCAGGCGGCTGGACGCAGCGGAATTGGCAAAGTGGAGGTGTGGAATTTGGGAGCAGGGTTAAGGGCTGTTGCGGAGGAGACTGGTGGGCGGACATTTACACGACCCGAAGGTCTGCCACAGTTTGTTTGGTATGGTCCTGGAGCGACGGAGAATGTAGAATGGGTGTATAATGAGAAGTTAGTGTTCCTCTATCGAAAGTCAGCGCATTTGTGCTGAAAAGTGCTCGACAGATTCTCTTGGTGCTGATCCAAAGTAGTTGACTGCAGCCTAAGGAGTGCTACCGCGTCGATGTACTGACGCGGTAGATTGTTAGACACACTGCGAAATACTAGAAATGACACCGGATCGAGCCATGATAGCGGGGGGACATTTTATACCTTCGAAGCCTCTCAACGTCCACCTTTATGGGACACTCCCGCCATCCTGCAGGTACTATCTCTCCAATGCCATATTCTGAAATCAAAAGACGGCGGGTGGCGCCAATCACCTGTGTTTTCCTTCGCTAATACACCAACAGCCTGAGTGTCTCCACCGTGACTAGATAAGACCCAAGCGAAGACTTGGAGAAAGACTCGTCAGACACTGGTTTGAGTATGAGCAATGGATGCTAAGCCCACCGGTGCTGGTGGTTGTGGACATACGTCATAACCAGTTGGCCCTAATCATGCGAGGACGTGTGGTCACAAGCACGTGATTTATCATGTCGCGTATGCTCGTCACGCTCATGATGATCTTTGTAACATGAATTGTCGTCTCTCGATGGACCTCGACGAAATTGTCGACACATCTGACGTCGAGGAACGCGAATTTGATGCTTCAGAGCCAGATTACTACTCCTCTTTTACCTCCAACAAGACACCATCCAATTCAGGACGTGCTACCGGGAGGTCTATTGTCAGGCGAGAGGGTCAACCCTCCCCGCGGAAGCGTGTCAAGGTAGAACTTGATTTTCAGTTTCGATCTTCTCGTTGTGCTCATTACTTCAAGATTACCCATAGTAAACCTGAGTCACACTTCATTGTCGATTTAAGTACTTTGTCACATCCATTGGCTTTAACGCCCATACAATCTGCCCTATCTTCTGCTCAGCATGAAAGCATACCGCACACCTCTATGCGGCTTGCCATCAACCCCATTTCTGAACTATTACTCCAGGCTCCTCATACACACGAGCTGTCGCACAATCGCAATGAGGAGCCGAATTTCGATGCACCCATCGAACCCAACTCACCAGGCGTAACTGATTCGGGAGACCCCCTCTTTCACAAAGATCATCCCATAACCTTGCCTGTTTTGCAGGCCCAGGCCCAGGCAGATCCACAGTCCTCACTTCCTGACTCATCCCAGCCTCAGCTAGATAATGCGCTCTTCCCATTATCACCTACGTCTATGACTTCCACTCCTCCCACGCTGCGCCTTGACCACGGAGGAGCACCTCAAGCTCCTGATTTACCTCAAACCCCTGTGTCTCGTGCACCTTCTCAACTAGAAGGGGATTCGAGTTCGCCTCCATCAAGGTCGCGCCCAGCAGACTCGTGGTCCTTGTTCTCATCGCCCCCTGAGCCATCAACACAGTCGTCCCAGGGACTTGCCCAGCAAAATTTCTTAAAGTCTCCTCATGGAATACGAGACTCCTCACCACTCACTCCCCATCCCACTGATCGTCGATCACAATCACCTGATGAGCTACTTCTCATATCTCCTGTGCCCCGCGCAAGACACCTGCCGAGCCCAGCAGTCCCGAGAAGTCGAGAATCCTCTTCCCCAGCTCTCTCATCGCACCGTCGATTACTACCTCCAACACCACCACCTGCAATTCCGTCGCCACATCTCGTTATCCCTGAGGACACCGAACCGCTCAACCGTTACTCCCTTCGCCGCAGGCAGGCGCGTCAGCTTCAGCCATACGCGTACGACAAGGCACTCTACAAGGCGCAGATGAAGGCAAACCCTGATGCGATCGTGAGGTTTGTGAATTCGCAGCGTCACGAGATGCATGCCGAAGATGGGTCTCAGTGGGAGGATGGACAAACACAAGGCGACACCCAAACGGAGTATATATTCCCTATTGATAATCAGGATGAAGATTATGTGCAAGTCGAAGAAAGGCGGGGTAGAAAGCGTGCTGAAGCTGATCGTTATGATCATGAACAGGATGGAGGGTGGCTACCTGAGGCGCTCAAGGATCTCTCCGACAGCGACGAGATGGAGGGAGCAGATGAGGTTCGCAAGGAGGCGAGGGAGATGAAGAGGGCTAGGAAGAAAGCTGAAGCCGAGGCAAAGAAGAGGGAGAAGGAAGAAGCTCGCTTGAAGGCACAGGAGGAGGCGGCTAAACGAGCAGAGGCGAGAGGAACTGCCACGAAGAGACATTTGAAGCACTTCCCTCTAGCTGGTGCGCCGTCATCAAATCAACCTGCTATGGGACCATCTTCAACATCTCCACGGCGGTCTCCTACCCACTTGGATGAGGTGTGATTTTTTTGAAAACATTTGTGATATGCTGATATGCCGAATACTTTCCATCTCAGTGGTCCCCGCCAGTCCTGTCCAGGCTTGTGAAGGGGAAACAGCGCGCTGTATTGTCTTCTTCCCGCTCACCGTCACCCTTGCATTCTCGTGCTACTGGTGCTTCGCAGCATCAGCCGTCTTCACTGACAAGAACTCCCCCTGTCGCCGACGAATACGAGTACCACCAAGATGATGATTACGACTACCATAATCACTTTGACGACAACGACAACTTCGCCGGTCCGGAGAATGTCCACCTTGACACCGACAACGATGTAATTGAAATCCCCTCGGCATCATCGACTCCTCCGCTCTCCTCATCCACATTGCCCGATGGTGATGATCACTTGCACCTGTCTGATGACCATGATGAGTCCAGAGGTCTTTCTCCTGAATTATCCTCCAAAGACCGCAAGCGCCTCCGCCTTCTTCAGCGTATGATGCCCGCTGTGATGATCAAGAAACAAATCCAGCAGAAGGGCTCTCAAATGAACATCCCTACTGCCCGCTGTGATGATCAAGAAACAAATCCAGCAGAAGGGCTCTCAAATGAACATCCCTACTGGTACGAAGAGAGTGCGATCCCCAACGCCGTCTGATCGCAGTGATGAGCCCCTAAAACCCGGCCATGCGCGCGTCCGAATGGGTGCTGGTCAGCGTGATATTCAAGGAGACCCCGAGAGCTCAGATGTCGAGATTCCTGACAATGGGGGCGTGGACGTCGATGTTGATGTACCGGAGATCGTGCCTCACCTTCATCGGCGCAAATCTCCCAAGCTCCAGTCCAGATTCAGGTCGCGATCACCAGTCATCAGCCTCACTTCTGGTTCTAATACTGAGGATGGTGATTCCGACAGTGATGGCGGAGACAGCGAGAGCGATGGTATGATTGACGATGAACGGATTGATGCCTGGAGCCGGAGTCGCCGACCTACGCAGGAGAAGAGCCTTATTGATTGGATGCTTACACGGACGAGGACAGTGGGTGGTGGGAGAAAGAAAAGGTCCAAGTCAGTTCGGAGGTCCCGGGGTTCTGGCGTTAAATCACGCGAAATGGGTGAAAGCAGGGCTGGGCACTCAAGACCTAAGCTTAACATTGTAACGGGTGGCGCGCGCACGGGTAAACAGACCCTTCTGTCGTTCCCCGCTGTTTCCTCTGAACGTGACCGCCGCCCTCACCATTCGCATCACAACGAGGTCCACAGGAGGACAGAGCCAACGATACTTACGGAACACGAGGCCAAGGCGCCGCGGAAGCAAAGGAGGAAGAAGAAACGCAAACAAACTGATGGGGATCTCTATAGCTTCCACCGATCTGGCACGCATATCGCACGAAGGGGCTTGACAATCGATCTGCGTGACGAAGGGTTTCATCAGGCGCTGGATCCAACTTGGAGGACGGAGATGGACAGGTGGCAAAAGAAGCCTGGACTAACATGGCAGCATGCCGCTACGGGTTCATCTCAAGCTCATCAAGGGGATGCGCAGTCTAAGCGTCGAATCCCTTTCTCCAGGGTTAATTCTCAACCTGGTGCCACGCCCAGTCAGGACGAACGTCAGAGGACAGCCCAATTTCGTCCCCAGCGCCCTCTATCCCGTGTCGATTCGCGGCGCAGCCACGTTGAATTTGACATGCCACCAGATCCGCTACGCGACCCAACGCCGCCTGTGCGGAGAAAGGCCTACAATGATGTCCACGATTTCATTCATGCTACGAATCAACGGACATTGCTGACCACAGTCGACTTGGGTATCGGTTTTCTACCGTCTGGGATTACATTCTCACCTGAAACATATATTGGACGAGGGTCCCTTCACCAGCTTATATGTCTTGTTACTGGGCAAGCTCAGCCTGTTGCTCCATTGCCATGTGTCGTTCGAGGGTTTGACCTTGGCCCGGATACATCGGTGCACATTCTTACGACTATTCTTGCACCCCTGTGCGATCAGTTCGCGGATGATGTGCTCAAAAGTAACGAATGGACTGCCGCAGCTACGAAGGATTTGGATGTCATGATGCGGACAGTGTGCCAATTGGTATCATGGCAGTCTATCAGTGTCGACGACCAGGAATTCAGTTCCCTGGAACTCACTGTACACGAGACTGTGGGCTCTTTGGTGGCGCGGGTGTTGGAGACTGATCTTCATCACTTCTCATTGACTGCTTGCTGGTTTGCAGTGGAGCTTGTTGCGCGTGT
The DNA here is from genome assembly GCA_029603245.1 of Rhizopogon salebrosus TDB-379. NCBI lineage: Eukaryota > Fungi > Basidiomycota > Agaricomycetes > Boletales > Rhizopogonaceae > Rhizopogon > Rhizopogon salebrosus. The sequence continues at coordinate 44,585 of MU837403.1, forward strand.
CACGCACGCTGCAAGGACTCGGCGCGGATCGTCAGAGAGTCGAGAATTGTTCAAATTTGCGCTCTTGCTTATGCGACCTCTGTCAGATGTAGACGTCCGGGAGACCCTAGCATCGTTTCAGGAACTCGATGGCCCTCTGGAGACCACCTCAATTCCAGTTCAGGCCCTAGAGTCATGGATATGCCTCTTTCACCTCTTGACTAACTGCCCATTTGAAACCCCCAGCCAGCCATCATCGGAGCCATTTTGGCTTTTGTTCAAACAGTTGATCCAAGACGAAGCACCATCGTTCACCACTGCGGTTGAGGCAAGCGAATACGCTTGGCGCAATATGTTCTCATTTTGTGCTCTCTCGCAGTTCTCTGCGCACGGATTGTCCACATCTCTCAGTAGAATCGCACCTTCGTGGGAGACAGTTTTGGCTACGTTGAAGCTGATTTCCCTCGTTGCTGATCTCCAGAAGGACGCGCTCTCACATACTGTCTCGCTGAACAAACGAGACGAGTATGTCTCCGTCGTCGCTTCTCGATGTTTTCTTCTGTGGAAACGCTGGCATTGGAGTCTGAATAATGCAATGATAATGTTCAACCACCTTGTGGAAATATTCCGGAGCCGCAAATTTGCAAGCCTCCGGCACGAGCAACCCAAATTCATGCAGTTCATGATGCAACGGGACATATCCTTACTTTCGATACAAGACAGGGGCGACAACGTGTTCGAGGTGCTCCTCAAGATGATCGTACAAGTTGCGCAGGTCAATGACACAAGTGATGCGGAGAAAAAGCACAGGGATATACAGGTGAAGAAAATGCTGAACATGGTCGTCCCGGTTGGCTCCGTTTCATCGATGAGGGCCGTTCAGCCTACTGGACAGGAAAGCTCTATGCTTTTTAACCGACTCAATGCTATGGTGGTCGCTATCCATCTTGACCCATCCATCTCGAACGCTCGTCATCGTATTGGGCAAGCTCGTCGATGCGTTAACTTCAAAGAAGCGCACGATTATACCAGGGCTGTGTGCATTCGGGGCATCGAACATATCTGCGCAGTCATGCGTCATCACAGTGTACAGCTGGGAGATATTCTCAACTGGCTCGCTGAGGTTACCGGCATTCTGCTAGATGAATACCAGGAGGCGCGCACGCTAACGAGTAAAGACAATAACAATATTGTGAAGAACAAGACAGTAGAGATGATCAAGAGTCTCCTCACATCGGTTGTTCGCATGATTGAGACAGCGTCCCTGGATATCCAGGATAAACGACACGAGTATCCGGACCCTGCCTTTCTGGAGGGACGTAAGTGGTGGACTGATGTTACCGTCGAGATATTTGCTGACTGAGTCTACCTTGTCAGCATGGGTGAAGGACGTCTTCAACCCTAGAAATCCCATCGCCATCGAAGATGATTCGAGTGCTGCATGTCAAGAAGTGGTACAAGCTTTTCTGGATGCTCGAATGAGGGCCTTGCCACGACCTTCTGCACCAGCGATATCACCGACTGTCGATAACCAAGAGAGTCAAGACGAGTACGACAAGTTCTTCATCGACTTAAATGACCCTGAAATCCTAGCCGCTCTTGGTAACGAGCCTGCGCAGGCTTCTGGGACGGAGTGGAAGGGAAAGGAAGAAGCAGTCTGCAAGGTCAGTCTCATTGTTCCTCGTATATCTCTTCCTGAGTAACAAGCTACAGGTCTGTGGACCGCTAGCTTCGTCATTATTCCGGGTCGTATGCCGATACGTAGTGGACTCGCCTGCGCCAAGCAGAGTCGAAAGTCGCCGTGAGACGGCTGATAGATGGATTGATTGTTGGGTAGGAGTCGGAAATGTGCTAGTTCAAAATGGATCGGTTTGTTTTCCACCGAAGTATCGACTGTCGTTGCCTTACTCATCTCTTTCTAGAGCTGGAATAACCACATGCACCTTGGTCCGGAATCATGGGAGCGGATACCTGACCCCTTATGGCGTCGCCGGGTTGGTTTGAGATTCTGCTTCGCACTGCTCAAACTTGATTCCAAGGCTTACAGTGTGAGTTGCAGTTTGAACATTCATGAAAGGCGTATTCATTACATGAAGGCGTACGAGGACTACTTTGTCGAGATCCTTCTCATGGGTGCTGTTTCATTGAAGACGACTATCGAACATGAATACACATCCATCGTACTCACTCTGGATGGTCTTCGACACCCACTTCTACGCGGCGTGATGGCAGAACCGTCCGCCGGATCTTCCACATTCGAGATCTCACTAGAAGAATTTTCGACAATCCGGCAGACGCTGATTGAATGTAGGGATTCAGCCATCTGAATCAAATACCTCGCTGATATTCAAATAGCGGTATTCGCTAACCTTGCTGAGCGTTTGCACGATAATGCGGATCTTGTCGACCACAAGTATCTTGGTTTTGTGGTCTCCATGGTCTCAGCTATGAGAGACAACTATGAAGTTCGTGAAATTGCCCTCATACCTAAAGCTAGTCTTACAATCAGCTAGAGCCTATTATCCGAGGGGGAACGAGCAACATATGCTGAATTTTGTCGAAAGGTCTTTCGGGCCCTGTTGAGCAGTAAGCCGCTGGCATCTCAGCCACGGTTGTCACAACTCATTCAATGGGGGAAAATAACAATGATAAGAGAAGGTGACGGTGATGGTGACCAGCCTATGGATAGTTGATTCATATGTTTTGAGTCGATAATCTTGAGATAGTAGTCTTGAGAAAATCGCTGCCGAATGTTGAACATGGCTGACACCGAACCGAGTACCAGAACAGCGCGAGGTTCCCAGGGACTACCAATTAGCCAAAGCAGACCTTGTGAGTGGTATACTCTCCACTTCTCGCTCGATTTCGACTTCCACCCTCGGACCTCCTGTACAGAACAATGATGAACCACTCTAATCAGGCTCAGAAATAACGCACGTCTCCCTGGCCTATCCAATTTCTTTCGTGGGGGAGCCTTCGCTGTTGGCTTGGCTTTCCGCTTTCCGAGGACGATTTTGGACGGTGGTTGATCTTCTGGTGAGCTATTGTTCCCTTCGTCTGATTGGTCATCCTCGCTCTCATCTCCTCCCGGTCCTTCTTCCATCAGATCTTCCAAATCGCTAAGATCATCATCCAACTCGCCATCTTCGTCCCCGCTGAAGTCGCTGACAAATTCGCCTCCCTCAGCGTCCCAATCTTCCTCCATCTCCTCTTCTTCTTCCTCTTCATCTGTTTCTTCATCTTCCATGTCCAACTCAGTGCCCACCACCTTTTCCTTTCCTTTCTTCTCCCCATCAAGGATCGCCTGCCAGACACTTTCATTGACGTTGAGCGGCGCATCGCCGTATGCTTTTGATTTGAGCCGCTCAATCAACTCCTTTTCGATGGATTTCTCAAGATGAGCGGCAGAGAGAGCTTTGCGTTCCCGTGTGGCTTCACGTCTGTCTAACTTCTTTTTTACGCCCACGAGCGTCGGCCTGAAGCACGTATGAATGTAAATAAGTAGTAAAAAACCAGTCTGGAAACGCACTCCTGTCGTAGTTTTATTCGACGCATTTTGATGAGATACTGGGTTATCTTTGTCACACGCTGTTTGCATTTGTGAATGGTGAAGTTGGGCCAATACTTGAGCTCCTTGTCGATCTGAATCACAAGAGGCGATGTACATTGATTAAAGAGTAAGCTGTGAATAAAAATCAACGCACCTGCTCCAGTGCCTTGGAATAGTCTTTTGACAATTTAATCGTCTCCCACATCTTCGCAGGTGTGTGGGCCCGCTCAATCGTTTTCATATACAGATACAATACACCTGGTGAACATCAATCATAACATACGATATTGGATCAAGCACACTTGCCCTCCTTCTCCCTCACCGTCGCGTATCGCGAGTTCGCAAGTGGACATGACTGCCTTGTACAAAGACCGGTAACATTGTACTCGTTCCGGCAGAAATTTTGAGTGGCAGTCCTACATGTATGATGGGTAAGGTTGTACGGGGTTCATATGCGGCGGACACACTTGACTTTGTACGAGCAGAAGTCGTGGCCAATTACAGACCATATCACGTCGTCGCTCTGCATTCTTGGATAGGTTTAGTTGTTGAAACGCGGTCAGATGCGAAGGTCATTTACGAAGGTAGAATGCAACTCGAAAATTATCAGTAACCACGTGACGCTCACACTAACGCCGGTATTTGGAGTATCTCGAGTTCTTTGAGTGGCCTCCCAAACACAGCCAAGTCAGACTGTTTAACAGATTGTTCTTCTAGAGGGAGAAGTAGAACATATAGTTCCGTATCACATAATGGACAACAACTACTAGACGTGGCAGTATTTCCCTGCTAGCTCTGACTTTCGGTACTATCGTCCTTCGTGTCACCTTCACCATATGAGTCCACTTTCATATCATTCAGTCCAAGGTCTTCATTCTGCTGCCACGTACGCTCATATGTGACAATCTCCATGTTCGGATCTGGATCAGGCGCATATAGGTTCTGCACATATGAATTTGCCAGGGGGTCATCAAGGATCAATGTGAATGGTATCTCGGCGCTTTTGACCTAATT
>MU837403.1:50894-67208 GCA_029603245.1 Rhizopogon salebrosus TDB-379
AAGTCATCATTCACGAAATTATCGTAACTCTCTCATAAACTAGGATTATAACAAGAGAGATCGCGGCGAACGAAATGAAGAAGACATTAGTACGCATGGGTGAATCAGTGTAGTCCAATAATTCAAATAAAGCTCGGGAGGCGCGAAAAAGATATCCAAACTCGTGTCTATATGCCATAAATCGCAGCCATTGTGTCTTACGTCGCCTTGACCTTCCGTTTACGTTCTTGAATATCTTTTCTAGTCATGCGCGTCCCGAGGAGGGCGTCCCAGTGGACGAAGAAAGGCTGCGAGAAGTTGGACTTGATACCAATAGTCTGTACACCTCATCAAACGCTGCTTTTGAGAGAGACGGTAAACAAGTGTACCTGATGATGTATGTCATGATAGTCTGCTGTATTCCCGCTTATCATTTGTAACGGATCGAAGGGTAGGCTGTATCCACAGTGATCGTCGACAGTCTTGCATGTGCTAAACGCAAAGATGAAAATGGTCTGCCGCATGGAAAGACCTGCGAGGCTCTCCGCAATAACTGCACCTAGGCTGTCCAGCAAGAAACCCTCCAAGGGATGGTTGTACAACGCCCCGAATGCGTATGGGACGTAGAGTCTGTGGTGCACGGAGTGTATGTTCCTATAGAGAAACTTGTTCGTGTGCATCAAACGGTGAAGGAAGTATTGCCAGGTGTCAACGAAAAACCTGCAAAACATCAGGAGAGTCATGGCAAACTGCGGACAAGACGTACAATGCGAATAAGACCCGTGCTGCTGGAATTCCCCACCAGTACAGCCAATGGGTCGTCTCGGGCCCCCACAGTTCCAAGTACTTCAGCCCCGTCTCTTCTCCCATAACGTGTCGCACGACCGAAACCAGCGTTCCACCCAACGCCTGCATCTCATTCTGACATCGCGTAATTGAAATTTCCGGGGGCTCGCCCAACCATAATAAACCCAACGCAGTCTGCATCACATGCTGAATGACAACCGCCCATACCACCTCCCGAGGCGTCACCAAGTTCCTAGACTTGACTTCCTCTGACTCATGAATGCGGTATTTGTCTAACCATCGCCAGCCAGAGATGTCGAGACAGTGAAAGAACAGCGACATGATCCAATAAGCAATGACGGGCGCTGCAAGTGCGAGGTAGTTATCAGAGATGAAGTCGAGTAGGTTTTGGCGGACGGCGAAGTAGAAGGGTATTTGGACGGGAGGGAGGCATACGGATTCACCGGTCACGAAGGTGCGGCATGTCGCGTTCATGGGTGACGGGTCTTCGAAGAAATCGTGGAAGAGTTCGTGCATGGTGCTTGGCTAGCTCGCGACGGCGCCAAAACTAGCGGATTATGTATTACGTCCGGCACTGCTTTCAAAGATGTCAGTCAATGTCTGGGGGAAGCGTTCCCCGCCATCTCACATTTTAACCTGTTGCTGAGGTGAATTTCTTCCTGCGGTTGCTGAGAAATCTCTCACTCAGTGGCACTCGTTACCCTTCGTCACGATTATTCCACTCGCTTTAGCTGGGCAGTCCCCGCCGACTCAGATGTCTTAAAACGCGTTAAATTCGAACCCAATAGATCGCTCATTCAAACAGAGATGTTCTGACCCTCGTGGGCAACGATCGTTATGACGCAAGGAAGATCGTGGGCGAGGAGCAGCGTGATATTGTATAATGTGAAATTCATGACATCCATATTTCGCCAGCGGTAATTTCTGGTATTGGTAAGCTAAATACTGTAACACTGTTCTACTCAGATAGTAACATTAATGCGGAGGGTTTAGATAGCAAAAGGGGTTGGTACAAAAGTGCGAATACAGCCATAAATTTTGAAAAAGGGAGCAACAAGCAGTTTCAGAGAATCCCATAAGAGTAGTCCGAAATTTTACCATTCATGAGGGTTACAGTTCCAGGGGCATCACTGCTCGTTTAAGTTGTTTAGCAGAGTCGTCAAGCACCGCTTGGTGACCATATCTCCCTGCAAGCTGGTGTGAAGAAGAGAACTCATGAATGAAAGAAGGGACATACCTTTAGCAGCACGCTGAACGTCTGATCGCGTAGGGGTTCTGGAAGACAAGCGCGCAGGGCTTCGCGTGCTCTGTGGGGTGTTATCAGTACCGACACACCGGATTTCCAATGGGTAACATACCTCATATTGTCGCTAAGGCGGAGATAGCACCGCACGACATGCTTGAGCAATCTCACAGCCTGCGTCTCCACAAGCTGGTTCACCATATTGCTCAGCACAGTTCCAACAGCATAGAACCGCTCATAGGTGTGGCAGATATACGTCAGGCCAGTCTCATCGAGCAGAATCTTCTGAACGATGAAGATGGCGACGGTTTTGGAGAGCTCTGAGCCCGTCTCCATGATACGAAGGCAAAGGGGTATGATCTCGGTCGAGAGGAGGAAGTGGATGACGGAATTGTTGTCATTTTGCTGGATGAGCTTCAGTAGATGCTACCGCAACTGCTTACAAGATGAAACGCACCTTGACGAGGGCGCCTATAACGCCTAGGGACGTGAGCCGGAGGTATTCAAAAGGCCGCGTTTTCGAGGTCGTGTTCAAGAAAGGGTATAGAAATAAGGGGATATGCGCTGAGTGAAAGAGAAAGTCAAGTACTACCTACCGGCAATGAAGCTCATACTCACCATTCAAGAATAGTTGTCTTGTATCAGGGTGGGAAGCGACGCACTGGAGTAAGGCGAGGGCATTGCATACTCGGTTTGACACATGTGCCGTGAGGTTGGGCGGTGAGAGTAGGGGATAAACGGATACTATCTCCTGTAAGAGCGCAGGCATAATACCTAAACGTCCATTGAGCGCCTCGCCATAGTCCTGAACTCAACTATCCTACTCACCGAACGCATGCCAGAGCACGAGAGCAAGCTCCTCATACTGCTCTCTCTTCTTGCTCAGCTCCAGTAGGGCAGCTTCGCGCGCAGCCGGATCCGTCAAGTCAATAACGAGGTTATATATTTTACTTTCTTCTTGGAGACCTATGATATGTTGGTGTGGGTGTAGGGAAGGCGTATCGGAGTATCCGGACAGCGCTGAGCCGGGGAGGCGCTGCTGTTGCTGCTGCTGCTGCTGCTGCTGGTATGGATTGAACTGTCCAGCATGCTGCAGATAAGAAAGCGGTTTGGGGGAAATAAGCCCCGCCATAATTATCGGCGCTGAAGACGTGGATGACAGCGTCGAAAGTGTGGTGCCGTTGGCACCAGCAACATCGCCTTCAGGGCTTCCGAGTTGCTTACTCAGCGGTCTGAAACCCTTCTCCTCGTCTTGATTCTTTGCTCGTTTGACTCCAATTTTTGCCCTACAGCAACGCTACCTTCGATTAATTGTTGATATAAATATGGAGTCCTGGCGCCGTATAGTAAACTGTATAATCCACGTAACCAGTGACTTGACTAGCCAGAAAACTAGCACTAGATAAGAAAGAAAGAAAAGTTCAACCCCTTATACGACGACCAGAAAGCCAAAGAAAGTCGAATAGCTACAAGGAAGGGAACCGACAAAAGGTAACAGCACTGATCTTCTCGCTAGAGGTAACAGGACGGAACAAAGTGAAGGTATCGCATGTGCGGAAATGGGATGCGTGAGATCATAAGAGAAGTGAGAAAACAAAACTAGGGTCCCCGAAAGGAGTGGATGGGGGTGAGCAGGAAATCGGGAGACATACATATCAACAGATACAGGGAATATTGCGGATACATTATGCGGCGTCAGTAGTCATCAGATCGTCCAGCAGAAGCGAAGAAGTCGTCTTGGACTGAACGGATCACGAGTAGTTCTTCTCCTGTGGATGCAACTTCTCCAACTGTACATCGTCACCGTCGAACTCGCTCTCGCCATGTACGATGCCGACTCCCTCGATCCGTGACTCAGTCGCTGGCGTTACGGGCCGGCTTGCTACAAACCCGCCACTGGACGAAGTTGCAGTAATAGTTGAAATAATCTGTTGGTTCTGTGGATAGTATGACCTCCTCATCATCTTCTTGAAATCGTATGACGTGAACCTGTCTCACGTTAGGACGATAGGGAATTTTTGAGCCTGAAAAGACATACTGCTCCTCCATCTGTCTCATTTCCGCACTCAGGGTGTTAACATCTCGTGTCTTCCTTGCCTTAGCCTTTAAGGGATTGTCTTCCAGTAAAAGTTCTTCTAGCTCATGTGATGCGTCGAAGTTTGCCTTCTTTGACTGCGCAGCCGAAAATAGACGTTAGAGTGGATAACATGACTAACTAAAAAGGGATTCACATCAGGAGTGAACGGCGGGGGTAATTCCTTAGCTTCAAGTGCTATCCAATCGATTGGCTGGAACCATGGGTGCCGTTGCAATTCATCAAAACCATCGTTTTGCTTGCACGACAATCTCTTGGAGACATCACGTTCCAAGAACTGAACTGCAATCAGCACAAGACGGCGAAGGAAATATCCCACTTACCCCCTTCAAAGCCATCATTCCTGCTCTGGAACACTTCTTATCGGCATCGTCAGGAAAGCGTAAGGAGTCTTTACCGATACTGTGCGTCAAGTCGGCATTCGTCTTACCCCGGAATGGTCTGCGGCCGAAGAGGAGCTCATATGCACAGACACCGAGACTCCACCAATCAATTGGGTATGTATAACCTCGTTTCGAGAGGATCTCTGGTGCCATGTACGCCATACTTCCCGCGACTCCGGTGAGCATACGGCGCTCGGTAAAGTGGACAGCAATGTTAAAATCGGTAAGATGGGCATGGCCTCGTTCGTCCAGGAGAATATTGTCAGGTTTCAGATCACTAATGGAGCAAGTGGTGAGGTAATCATTAAGGGACAATCGGGCGTGGTCCGCGGTGGCAGGAAACGTCAACATACCGATGCATGATTTTGTGCTCGTGAAGGAAGGCCAGGGCAGATGATATCTCGGCGACATAATACCGTACGGTCTCCTCTGGCAACGAGCCTAACCGCTCGAGATGGACTATGCAAAAGTAGTAATGAGGACTGGAGTGTCCGAGAAGAACGGGTAACGGGACGTACACCGGAGGTCACCGCCCAACATTAGATCAAGAACAAAGAAACAATTTTCATCGTCCTGAAATGCATAACGGAGATTGACGACAAATGGGTGGTCGATCTGTGGGGAGGAATAGAGGATGAAGGATTCGCGCTGTGACGCAGGTAAGTGGAACTGACCTCCTCGAGTAATCGTCGCTCCTGAATGATGTTTGCGACTGCTTTCATCTTGACACACTTTGTCTTATTGATGTACTTCAAGGCATACAAGTCCCGGGTCTGCTTATGCTGGACCATTCGGACCTGAGATAATGGTCTTGTTTGTTTTCAGAGTAACATTGTGAGGTGTAAGAAGAACAAACCTTTCCGAAGGCGCCTTTCCCGACACATCTTAAGAGAACAAAGTGGAATAAATTGACGTCGCCATCAAAGTCAACGGGCTAGGAGGGGTCAGTCAATGAGTGTGTTCTGCAGAGGGAATGATGGAAGGAAATACTTGGGGACGACAGCAAAGGGCGCCCATGAGGGAAAGTTGGGATGTGGGGTAGGAGAGGGGAAGAGATGTGGAGGAAGGAGGAAGAATTAAGAGATATAGTAAGTTGTGAGTAGCAGGGGGGATGGGACCTGCGGTGCAATGTGTGGGATGTACGCCTTTGCTGGCGTTGGGGTCGTTGTGGTTCTGTCTCTAGCAGATAATGTTGTCACGCTATACTGTGACATTGATCCTAATTTAGGTGTGACAGCAAGTAGGTACCGAATTATTTTTCACAAACGCGCCCACGATTGTGGGACGTTCGTCCCCCAAGTTCCTATGACACTTCCCCCTCTTATCATTTTCGGCCCTTCAGGTGTCGGCAAGGGCACTCTCATCAATCGTCTTTTCAGAGAGTTTCCCAACAGCGTTGGCTTTAGTGTCTCCCGTAGGGTGGCTTTCCTTGCTTCGACCGCTTTCCTGAACTCACGATCTACTCCCCGCGCACCCACCCTCATCTCAAAGACACCACGCGCGCGCCACGCCCCGGAGAGAGAGATGGAAAGGAATATCACTTCACCACTCTCGAGAACTTCAAGAACTTGATCTCTGAAGGCGCATTCATCGAGCACGCCCAGTTTTCAGGCAATTTCTACGGCACCACTTTCCAGACCGTACAAGACGTGGCAGCGACAGGAAAGCGATGTATCCTTGACATCGATGCCCAGGTACATTTTCTTCATTCACTTTCCAGTTTGATCCTGAAATGCTATGTCTCAGGGCGTCCAACAAGTCAAGGCGACATCGCTCCAACCTGTCATCTTGTTTATTTGTCCACCTTCTATCACCGCTCTAAGTCAGCGTTTGCGTGGCCGCGCCACTGATTCTGAAGAAGCCATCCAGCGTCGTCTTGCGGCCGCTCGTCGAGAGATCGAGTACGCTCGACAACCTGGCACCTTCGATTACGTTATCGTCAATGATGATCTTGACACTGCATATCAGAAATTTAAGAGCATCGCAAATGGAGAGATTGACGTGAGGGGAGATCAGATGCCCTTGTTGGATGATTGGAACCATGATTTATAGACATATTTAACCATGTAACAAATTTCGGCATCGCCAAGGACAGTGGATAATATAAAGGAAATCTATACGACATCTAGAGTCAAATATACAATTAAGGATCCTGATTACCTTGGTACAAGCACAAGTTAGTTTATGATAAAGACTCGAATCAACCAAGAGATGATGGCATCGACGACCCATGGATTATACGCGGAATCTCAGATATGCCATCAGAAGGGCAGAACATCCGGTCACTGAAGCCAAAACGTCAGCAATCCGATGCTACGCCGATCGCCTATACTTTCACTTACCGAATCCAACGAGGTACTGCAGTGTAGTTGCCTAACCCATCCAAATGTGAGCATCCGAAATCGCGCAGCCGAAATAATAATGTTCGGAACCCACCTTTGATTGCTGGATCGTCGTCCTCAAGTTTGCAATCTCCTGTTCAATTCTTGTATCCACCTCCTTGATCTTCAATTCCTGCCCGCTGCTCTCATCGCGCATGCGCCCTTTCTCCAAATTGAGATCCAGTCGAACGCCTGCCTGCGTACGCGTGATCTCTTCACGCAGTCGCTGCTTAAGTTTCCCCATATCCGTAACCAAGCGATCATTATCAGCCTTTAGAGAAGCGAGGTCGTTCTTCTCGATGAGCTGAAGCTCGGATTTGAGCTGTGCAAAGTCGACTTGCTGAGTATATTGATGCTGAATGTCCGTGCAATGCGCCATGAATAATTCGGCGAGGGACCGAGTTGGATGCCCATGTTAAGCCTTGTAGTACCGTGGAAAGGTGATTGCGCACTCACCTTCTCTTGATTGGCTTTGGTGACCATATTGCTCGTCATATTCCGTATGCTCTCGTCGATGACCTCTGCCATGGCGCTCATGATACCCTCCGCCTGTGCGCGGTTGAGCCCCTCGCGCTCAAGTCGCTGCACAAAGTGGTGAGTGTCGAAATGGAAGTCAGACACTGCGGGTGACGCATGGAATAATCGGGTAAAGGTCTGAGGGGATGAATGGAGAGATATGTTGGTGCAACGCCTTGGGTTTGACGAAGAGGGTATATTGGTGGAAAGAGTAGAGAATGTGGAGAATTTGGAGGTCAATGGAACTGAACGATTGGCAGGTCTGAACGCTCCTGCGCGCAGAGAGCGGGTGAGATGGGTGGTAGTGGTCATGGATGAATAGACATACGTGGGAAAATCTGCTTCTCTAGAGCCTGACCCGAATTGCCTTGAACGGACAACGCTCGTTCAACCGTTCCAAAATCTCGAACCTGCTTCTCTGATTTGTACAAAACCTCACGAACAGCAACGATGTCAACGAGCTCGAACCCTCATGCCCACCAGCATCCACATGGACAAAGCACGAGCCATCCCTGGGGCAGCACAAGTGGCACGAACACCCTCGGCTCGTCCCTCACCGACACCTTTGGGCAGTCCAGAACCCAGTACCAGCCAGGTTACATGATGGTATGCTTGACCCTCGTACCATCTCGAACTCTCATGATTTCAATATGTACAGTCCGCAGCGCAGCATAATGTAAGACATTTTCACGACATGAGCGTACAGGAGACTGAAGAATTTGCGTCATAGATTATGTCCCCGAGCGCACAAAATACAGATGAAATACCTGTCGTGCAAACGAAGGCCAAGATAAATAAGGGTCTGGCTCGTGGCGGGGCGTCGCATTTTGGGTCCGAGTCTATGTTTGAGAGCTCGAGCACGTATGTTTTCCTTCCCTTTCCTCTCTGCGTCCTGTTTCCTGAATCCCCTGCAGACAAAGACAAACGTTTACAGATATGGATGCGCCACCAACCAGTTCCGTCAACGATATCTTCCGCGAGGGGTCCTCATTTGGCGACACCCAGCGCTCAGTTCTTCCTCCTTCACGTGTACGTCCCCTCCTTGCATTCTGTTTTTCATTATTAAATTACTGTCGTCTTTCATAGCCCTTCTCCCTCTCAAATTCGACCTCCAAGCTAGCTAACTCACAACCCCAAAATCAACCCCAAACAAACACTCAAAACCAACTAACCTACGTAGTCGTCTTCGGCTACCCACCAGATAAATATTCCCTCACCGTAGAATATTTCCGCTCGCTCGGAGCGAGCACAGAGCCTGAACCCAGCACGGAAATCGTGAACGCATTTAGAATTGGGTTCCGTGATCCCGGGGAAGCAATGCGCGCTGTCAGGAGAAACGGGGAAGTGTTAGGGGGAACTTGGATGGTGGGCGTCAAATGGGCCGTAAGTCTCTAGTCTCCAGTCCCTCGTCGAGCGGTATACTGACTCGAAGCAATATAACCAAGGACTCCAATCAGGACCTCGCACTCTCCCGCGCACCTGACTTTTTGGCATCCATTTCCCCACCGCGATCACAGATACAGATACAGACCTCACAGTTCCAACCGCAGGCGGATACGAATGCAATGGTAGTGGATAACGCCGCTACTGTTGGTACGCCGATCAAGCTTGCACCATCCGTGGCTGCATTTCGTAAAGCCCCTGCACCGGCGCCTCAGAGATCCGCACCCGCTCTCGTACCTATCCCTGTTATGAATGTGCAGCACAGTCCTGTCAAGAGAGTACTTGGTCAGGTCGGGGATATGTTATTTGGATGGTAGTGCTGCAGTACTAGAGATGTCCATACTTACGAATACGTGCGCCTGTCATATCGGGCAGCGATGAGATATGTATGGCCTGCTGGTATTCTTTGAATGTGTGCTGGAATTTCAAGACATGTCGTCGGTCCTTCGCTTCGCACCATAACTTCAATGCTGTTGAGGATGGAAGGACACTTGGAGTGCACATATCCTCACCTCTATGATGAATCGAGTCATGATGGATTACATTGTCCAATTTGCAGTAGTGCAACGAGGGCGTCATAAGTAGCAGTAAATAAGCCGTATATGAGTGCTCGGATTTTTCTGTGTACGACTGATTTAACTATACACAAAAGTTGCAAGCCTCTTTAACCCATCCTCCGACTCCGCAGTAAAGATATGTGCAAACATCCACCAGCCATGTGTTAAATCCACGTATTCAACAAGCTCGGCTTCCCCACCCGCTTCCTTGATCCCCCTTACCACTATCCGTGAACTCTCAGCAATACTATCAGCCGTTCCTGTCATCACCAACATCTTCGGCCAGCTTTCGTTGAATGGAATAAAGGCGCCTGATGCTAGAGGGCTATTGGCGGAGAAAGTGCCGAGGTATAGGGAAGAACAAGCTTGATAACTCGATAGAGAGAAGATGTCATGGGGCACGGAGGTCGAGGAGGCGTAGGTGAGGTCTGCGTCTGGGAAGAACACTACAACACGCCCCGGCATCGGAAAAGTGGATTGCGAAATGATATAGGTCAGAACAAGAGCTAGATGGAAATGTCAGGTGAGATACGAAATAGGAGTAGAAAGACTGATTGATGGATGCACCCAGGTTTCCACCTGCACTATCACCCGTGATGGTAATATTCTCGGCAACGAAGCCTTGTGAGATCGGGTGGTGGTATACAGAGAACAGATCTTGCAATGCTGCAGGACAGAGGTTCTCGGCGACAGTTGCAAGTCTGTATGAAGGTGCTGCGATTATGGGTGTACTGGATCCTTGTGCAGCGGACTTCTCTCCGAGCGCGTGGAGCATGCGAGAGAAGAATCCCACAAAACGTTGATCTGCGGGATGTCCTGAGACTCCACCACCTCCATGTACATGAAGTATGACCTTGGTGTCGTTGTTCGCATCAGTAGAGGACTCGGAAGGCGTAGACGAATATAAAAAGATGGGAACCCGACCCGGTTGGATCGAGGTTGAGTGGATGGATGCAGGTATTTGAGAGGAAGGGTGAGTGAATTCACAAGAAATGTGAACGCCGTTAGGGATTCCTTCGCTAGGTATCTGCGAACGTTCGGTGATCGATTGGGCCTGTCCGAATGTAGGCGCGAATGCACCTAGTGCAGTGCGTAGTCCATGAAGGGCTGTTGCTTGCTGTGGAGTCCAGCTTGGTAGAGTTGGCGGAGAAGACATAGTTGGCACTTTTATGTTCTCCATCGTTACGCCTGGGGAGACTTTAAAGCATACACAGTTTCTGGCTCAGGCACTGAAGAAAACAGATGGTTGACTGACTTTGCTCGAGCGGTACGGCGCAATAGCAACTCGGGACAGTTACAGAGCGGATAACCTCCGCATCATCATCTACGGTCAAATCCCGCTTACACCACTGACACGGCGTACAGCGGGCAGTGCACTGCGGTGCAACGTCGGGTAGTAGTGTCCAGAATGATCATCGAGAGTCATCATGATGACATATACGATATGCCAATGTGATGCGGGTCGGCTGGATGAGAGAGGTTGGTAAAGAGATGGCAGATGTGCGCTCGCGTATTCGCGTACGATCGATGCGATCTCTCGCGGACGGCTACGTGACGTGTCCTATGCGCTGACTGATATCGGTGAGCGCTAGTCTTGAAGCACCCAGAGACTGAGCGACTGCCGCTCCGTCAACTCCTCCGGGGAAGTCTTTGTTCGTGTTCAGAAGAGCTTCAAGGTCAAATCTCCCTCGCTCATGGAAGCCATTAGATTTACGGTTGATGATTATCTCATGCAGTCCTTCCTCAGGCTGTAAAGGCTTTTCTTAGTAAATGTGGTTCCTAGTCCTCGTTTCTGTCGGTTCACCTCAGAGACATATTAACGCAAAATTGTGAAAAATAGGGATTTTGGTCACTTCCTCGGTCAAACCCTGCTCCTCGCACTTTAATTAAGTGTGGACGGGATGAGCAATCCTCAAGAAACCCATGCATTGTAATGAGAATCTGCCCTATGACACGAAGGTATGCGTTGGGGGAATCCTGCGCACTATGTACTGTAGGCGACGGGCCCAGTGTGCTATTAAATCAAAAAGAGATCTCTCATCGACATGAGCCACCCGGGAGCGTAATTTCCAGTTACTGAAACCCTGACGTAGAACTTGGAATCGAGAAAAGACATCGTCCATGTTCGGACGTTGTGCTGGATCTGTATGCATCATGTCCGATACCAAACCGCTCAGGAAATCAACACCTGAGTAACGCTGTTTTACCAAGATGAGAGCATGAACAACAACAAATGACTGTTGCACTTTACATCGAGAAATATCTCTTGGACAGCATGCCCAAGATACCAAACATCAGTTGGAAAAGGGTTCCGAGGTTTGCTGTAGTCTTCCCTGAACTCTGGCACTCCTTTATCTCCGCCAAATATGGGTATTTCCAATGGCTCAGTGTTGGACGCCTCATATTTGCGGGAGATACCAAAATCTATGTAGTAGTATCGTGGCGGGGACTGCGTGCGTGTACGATGCCTGGCCGCGTGCTTGAAGTCCTCGGACATATATTGGTCACTCGGATGCCATGCATCTGTGAACATACTGCCGTCCATCAGTATGTTCAACTGCATACAGTCACTATGTCCAGGCTATGAGACAAGTCCAGTTAATGGGGTAACCTGGATGCGTACCGGTGAGCGACATGATGTCTGTGCATGAAGCGCAGTCCCTTGAAATAAACGGAAATATAAAATAAGTTGTGATGTAGCGGCAGATCAAGCCCTCACTTCAAAAAGCTGATGGATGCAGTCTACAACTTCTCCAACTGTGTCAAAATAGGGATCCGTAGCATCTCTAAGTAACGGCATAACCAGTATCGCAAGATTATCGTCGCTGGGCACCTCCAGAACCTCATAAACTGGTATGCAATGGTTGTTCGGATCTTCGTCGAGGGGTGATCTACAAAAATAGCGGCCGATCTCTATCTCATAAGGGTGTCGCGATACATCTATACATTTGAGTAGCACACGGGCGTCATCTTGAATGCGCCGTGCATCCAGCAGCAAGTAGTGCTGAATGATGCGACATTAGACCATCATTATTATCAGCAAAAACACGCAAAACCTACTGGAGACTTAATTCCATCCTCGCAGTTTATGTCCACCTTGTTGGTGTTCGTCCAAGAGGGCACCCAATCCGGACTGTAGCGACTTCGCAGCGTGTAGCCTTTTTCTTTGAGGAAGTTGTAGTGATCCCTCCACCAGATCTCGTACTCAGAAAGATGGGAATGGGCAGCAGAAGTGGAAGCCATCCTCAAAAATTTGCCCTGAGGAATGGCGTGAACTTAAGACACATTGTAAACGGAACACGAAGAACAAATATGGACCCACATGTTTGGACCCCGGCACTTCGCGGACTTCACTAATGTGTTATGTAATTACGTAACAAGAAGAAATACTTACTTCCAAGTTCCAACACCATGAATCATCCAAAGCGCATTTACTAAGGCATCCGTCTCTGCGGTACACCTCTGCTTGGTGCTGTTGGCTTAACTTCCTGGAATTAGATGGCTTAGGCCATATAGCCCCGGCTAAAGTGGGCTTTCCTTATATCTTGCAATGTGACAGATCATGCCATAAGTATCCATGTTATCAGCGCTTCAGCGCTCAACAATTCAAAGTTCCACGATAGGAAGATTTTAGCCGAATGATGGGCATTGTTCTATCTCAGCTAACTTGAGGGTTAGCATCGGTTGCTTAACTGGTTTTTCGTTGACAAGAAGGTGATCATTTTTGTCCACCTGCTATTAGTTGCCTTGTTCCCACAATCTTCCTACGGGATCTGCGACATCATAAAAACACCTTTATTCTCCCGCACTGGACTTACCCTCTCTAACACGTATCTTTATATACCCAAGGCAGTATGCGCGACACATTAAACCAGCTCCCAGCTCCCAATACGATAAACATGGATCCCCCAAAGTCTAACACGACAATTCGAATAACTACCGACCTAGGTCCTGCGAGTCAATTCGCGAACTCGCCCATGACTGTTATCGAGCTGAAAGGTCGGACAAATCACGAAAAGGGCGAGCACTATCTGCAGCTATCGCTGGTAGCTTTGAGAGAACTCGACAGCTTGTTAAAGGACGAGCGTCTTTCAGCGAGTGAAAAAGCGACTTACAATCGAGCTTACGTTGTAGGGATGGATCGATATGACGAGTATGCCCCGTTTTCACCCAGGCGGGGAAGCCTTACTCATTCGTACATCATCCATCCGCAGAGTGAAGAAAATCAGAGACCAACTCTTGGCGCAAAAGAAATCATTTCGCAAGTTCCTTCTCAAACTTTTCGTCCGCGAGTCGGATGCCAAACACTTCTATAAAATTTCATATCGGAATTTCGTGTCTATCAGAGTAAGTTGACCGGTTGCATGGTGGGCATTTGGGAATTGCAATTGAATAGCAAAACAGACGACTTCGGAAGAAATAGGCAGGCGATTGCTGCCGGATAGGAACGCTACCCTTGGTATGTCAGTAGAAATCACCGAGTTATTTTTCCTGACACCAGGCATCAGGAAGCCTCGAAGAGTCCACATATCCCCACTTCTCCGTTTGTGAGGAGAGTCCGCGTGACATAGTAGAAGGTATGCATCGTAGAACCCGCATTCCACGGCAGAGTACTTAGCATCCCTTTGACAAAGGCAATGGTTGGTGCGATGATTCTTCTTCTGCAGCCACATCTCACATAGAGTGGATCAGTCAGAGACCTTCCTCCAAACGAAATCATCCGAGGCATAAATATGGATGTACATACCGAGGACGAAGCAAACGAGGTCCTTACAACCCTGAATCGGATCGCAACTACCGGAGAAGATGACAATGATGATGACGACGAAGACGACGATGATCGAACCGGTGTGTTTTAAGGTCATCCACCCATGATATCACCTAACAAATTGTTTGATATCTCAGTCAGACCCTCGGTCTCACAGAGCAGCTTGAGACCACCGTCTCCTAGCCTTGGCTGCACTATCATTTGCAATAACTATATTAACCAAAGTGTGCTATCTGTTAATTCAGAAGTGACAGGAACAACCATCAATAGTAGGGCGAATGAAGGTTCGTCACATTCCCTGCCGATCACATGGGCTCCCTGATAACGATGAAAGGCACAGTCTTTCATCCGATTTATCCTCATACTAATTAGCATATGTAAGCCGAAAGTCCTGCGGGATTTTTTCCCAGGTGTGGCGTGTATGTTGCGTCTAGTCTACTAATATATCAGTGGTCAGATTGAACTTTGCAATTGCTGGTAAATTTTTTCTGGAGTCTCTGGATGTCCTCGCATAACAGTGTTTGCTATGGCCACTCTACAAGGACTTTGTGTGAAGGGAAGGCTCTACTGGTTTCTGTAAAATCAGGCCGATCGCAAGGATCCGAGAGACACTGACGCTACCTATCGTTTCTGTGCCTTATCCTGAAAAGCAAGTCAGACAGGATCCTCGCAATGACTCCGCTAGCCAGGGAACCCGACCCAGGTTAACATGTTGTCCAAAACCAGTCCAAACACATCACAATGTTTGAATCTCAGGTTCTACTCCGCGAAGGCTGTAAAGCACAAATATTGGGATGTGAATACTTGGCGCAGGCGTTGCGGTCTACGTAATGGTGTGTCAGGGCTTAGAAATTGTGGGCGTTTGTGGGGTTGTCGTCCCACTAAGTCTTGTCCTTTGTCTACTTTTAAGTATGCTAGCGTGTTTGGCCAGAGATAGAATTATGGATATTATTATATGAGAAGATGTGAGTATCACTGGATATCATACTACTAGTACTCTCAGCCACCTACCATCGCTAGATTTTACCAGCATTGCGTCATGCTTTTCCTTCTGGACACCTTCAAGTTCGTCAAAGCAGGGAGAGTAGCTGCTGAGTATGTGATCAATTTACTAATTGTTTGATCCAAACCTACGTACTGCATAGGTACACGTACATCGCCCTAAGTATGGAGTAATACCGAAGAGAAGTAATACTTTGCTTTGTACTTTTGTTACATCAGCGCCTTATGTTGGCGTCGTCGTGCGGGCTGGCCATCGAGGCAGTCGTGCCTGCCGGGTCAGCGGCACTTCTGATAGGTCATCTAGAGTCACACTCAAAAATGAAAATAGCATCATCATCGAGAGCAAAGACCGTGGTAGGTAGTACTAGTCATCAGGTAAATGACTCGAAATTGATAAAGCTTTGCAAAGCTTTGTCACCCTTAAAATTTATATAATATCCATCAGAATTGTACTCAACTTGAGAAAGCTTTATATACCTGGACTATGTTGGACGGAAACTGCCAAAACACAAATATGATGACCGCCTGCAAGCATTCACCAGCCATGAAAATGTTTTGTAAGGCTGGACTGTTTCGGAACAGAGCGGCCAACAGCATCAAGGGTGCCAAGCAATCGCCAGAGCTTAATACACATTTTTATAAATAAAACAAAATCAATTAATGCTATGGAGTACATGATACATATGAGATACTAAAGGGGAGAGCAACAGGGACAAGAGAAAAAGAGAACTACAGTGAGGGAGACTAGGGGAAAAGGCAAGGAAGAGGGCAGGAGGAAGGGCTCGAAAAAGTCAAGGAGGAATTGGGAGGAAGAGCCAGAGAAGGACCAGGAGGATGCGCCAGGGACAAACCAGGAGGATGGGTGCCAAGGACGGACCAGGAGGATGGACCAGGGAGGGACCAAGAGGATAGGCCGAGGACGGACCAGGAAGATAGGCCAAGGACGGACCGGGAAGATAGGCAAAGGAGGGGCCAGGAGGACAAACCAAGAAGGGGCCAGGAGGACAAACCAAGAAGGGGCCAGGAGGACGGGCCAGGGATGCACCAGGAGGAACCACTAGTAGGAAGGACCATGGTGGGGGCCTGGCACAAACTTGAAGGAGTCATGAGCGGAACCAGGGAGGAACCATGAAAGGAGGT